>KK122280.1:151375-190610 GCA_000611955.2 Stegodyphus mimosarum
ATCTCCAGCGCGTGAGAGCGTGTACCGAAATTTCTAAAGATATGCTCAATTTAAAATTATTTTGCGATATTGCTGTTGAACTGAATTTTATGGTTTAAGTGCGAAGAACATGGTATTTAACAAATAAAGGTAACGCAGAATGTTAAATAAACGTCCCTTTGGACGTAATTTAAAATCTGAAACATTTCAGATTTTTATTTTTTATTTTTTTGATCCATTGATTCGGCTTCACTTTGCAATTTTATATTTATTTAATTTCTTTGGGAAATGTTCTTTATTAATTTGGCAAACAAAATTAAACATCGTATACATATTAATTCCGCTTAATGAACATAATTTATAAAACCCATTTAATTTATAGTATAAATGTTGGCAATAAGGTTACTCGTCCTAAGTAAATTACTATGATTGTATATAGGGAATTTATAACAGTTGCTCTGTTAAGAAAAAGAGTAGATTAGCTAACTGAGTTTAATTCGTTAAAGAAACATGCTTTAAATGATTCAAAACGCAAATCAGACCATTTCTTGGAGTTATTAATATGCAATCCATCGTTCCTGTCTCTATATTCATGGAGTAACGTATAATTATAATTTATTCACATCACACAAATTCTAGCCCTCCGAGCGTTACGGGTTCAGCCTTGAAATTTCAAAGTCCCTCAAAATGTCATGAACAAGTGTTATTTTCTTGATTTTAATTAAAAAATTACTCTTTCATTTTGTACCTTGATTTCTTTTCTTCCAATATAAATCAAAACCGAAATCAGATACATTAAAAAATAGCAGAAATTTTCATGTGTAACGAATATAGAAGGCAGCCTTCTATACGGAAAAATCCGGCCGTAACGCTGGGAGGGCTAGTTAGGAATTTTTGTCACACGCAGAACAACACACATTTTTTTATGTGAATCATATACGCCGATTTCAGATGTAAAAACTGTAGATTTTTAATCACATTACTTGCTGCGATTCAGAAATACCCAAACTCTGATTGTGGATGTTATTAACAGTAACGAAAGCATCGTTCGAGTATTGCTGTTTCTGGTAAATTGTTTACCTCCGGTGAAGCGCATACGCGCATTGACGAAGCAAAATGCAAAACACGGTAAGCGGAAAGTGGAAGAAAGTGCAGTTTGTGCGTCGTCAGTCTCCTGCGAGAACAGAACTTTGCTGTGTTAGACGCGTGTTAGGAATTAAAAATTCTCCAGAACATCATAATAACTGCTCATGCAATGATGAACGGCAAATGTTTTCATATTAAACCCTGGTTATCATGATCACAAAATGATGAGCCAAATAGTAATTAATAATTCAGAAGTTAAAGCTTAAAATTTCAAAAAATAATTGTTCAGATAGGGAATTTTTAGCCCTAGGTGCTTATTAAAATGAGATTTTGCGTCGGTTCACTGTAAACGACGTATCACTTTACAAACCGTTGCCAACAAATATTATCGCCGTGTATTATTTTTAAAGAAATTAAATAATGGAGAATTTACCTGTATGCAGGTATGTTCCTCATAATATGCGCAAAAACGTAATGTGCATCGTCTTTTTCTGCGACTTGTCGCCGAAAGCAGACCGTGCTCCAGAATTATCTATGAGAAACAATTATTCCGGCAAAAATGAAAAAATGTTGTCATAATAAAGGAATCTTGGGTATATTTAAATGACCGCAAAAAAAGAAATCCGTTTATTATCATTAAAGAGAAGAAATAAATCTTAGAGCATGCTTCAAAGACTCTAAAGAAAGTTTTTCAAAGGAATTTATGATTGTTGCTGGGTTTTTATATAACAATAAATAAAAATTAAGGGAACGCAGAAAGCTGTTCAGGTCAACTCCACATATTAACGGAAACATATTTTGTACCCAATTTTCAAATATGAAATAGCTTCTCCTTATTCACAGTGCCATGAATCAGTAGAATTGCATGAAGACAAAGCAAGCAGCCGCCCGTCAAAATTCACTGTTAATTTGCCTGGAAAAAAATGGAACAAGAAATGTGTATCAAAGGCCATACTCTTCAATCATATCCCTACTAAATCTTCTGATGTATCATCCACGGATTTTTGCGCATTTGGACTTTTAAAAAGCGAATTGTCCTAAGGTCAACCTACAACCTTCCTTGGACTTTGGAAAGTTGTTCAAGAGGAATGGGGTAAAATATCTTTTTCGATACTAAAAAAGGCTTTATTATTATCTCGGAAATTTGTGCGTAGCAAAATACTGAAATATAAGGGATATTAAATGGAGCATTTAAAACACAAAAATTTTAGGTAAAATATTTCTGTAAGTATAATGAAAAATGTGTGAACAGCCTGCGTATTTAACATGGAAAACTTCTTAGAAAGAAAAAAAATGCGAAATAGAACTTATATCTCTGAATATGAAGACTTTTTTTTAAAAAAAAAACAAGACTCTTGTTTAAATGTAAAGCGCCATGTGATAATATCTAGCGATAACTTAGAAATAGTAAGCAAAAACCCTATTTAATTGCTACCATCATGAAGAATAGAAAATGTCAACCTACAATTTAACAGTTTACGAATGTAATTGGTTCTTAGCCGGCTACAAGTAAAGAGAAAAACCCTTATGTTTAGAGGAGCAATTTAAGAATCACTATCCATTTCACTGAATCAGCTTTTTTTACTATCAAAATGGGAGATCAAATGTTTAGCCAGTTAAATCACTGGTTAAAAAAAAAGTAAGTAAGCCCTTACAGTAGTAAAGAGACTATAAATAAAACATACCTTCTTTTGTTCTATAGACTTCACGCTTCGGAAGTAAAACAAACGTTTGGTAACTTCTTATTGATAATTCCTAATAGGACAGTCGTAGAAGGATTGAAGACGGGCTAGTCGGAGTGGTCTTGTTTATAGGCGGCCCGAGAGAAATGTGTAGGCCCGCCATTGACCTACTGACTCAGTCAGAACCGCATCCGGCACCACCCTGGGGGAGATGCGCGGTGAAGGGAATGGCTAATGTCCATAGCTCCTCAGTGACCTCATATCACATTCTGACTGTTACTTATGAATGAATATTTAAATGGACGATCGATGAACCTGATGAAGCGACGTCTGGGACAATGATCTGCTTGCATATCTTTATTCCGCTTTTGCGACTCTACTGACTTTTACTACTTGAATATGAGTTGAGTGACCTTCAGCGGAAGGTCAATGGCTACGAACTTGCAGCTGGATTTGAGGAGCGATTATTTGTTTAATTTAATAACAGAAAACTTTTGGTAGTTCACAAGTCTTCGCTTAGGGATGAGAAGTTACTTTGACACAAAAGTAAACTCGTAACAGAATATAAATTTACAGATTAAGTCAAGTTAGTGAATATGTTAACAGTCATGAATCAGTTTGTTAATAAGACGTGATAGATGAGTGAAGAAATAAATACACTAAGAGTATCATGACAGAAGTTTAAAAATAATCAAACTGGCTCTAAGTATCGAAGTAAAATGAGATTGACCATAGTATCAATTAAAATTTCAGCAGAAATAATTTTATATTCTACTTTGCATATGTATGATCTCTAATTAACGAATTTAAAATTTGATAGATATGAAATAGACGTGAAAAAACCAACAGATATTGAGTTGAAAATAAATGATATACCATATAAATACCAAAAAGCAGACTAAAGTTAAATTTTGCAAATCGACTTTAAACTTCTGTACGTTTAGGTTAAATAATTATAGCTTACCTTTTTTTTTAACCTAAAAGGTTTCTAATAAGGTAAAGAAAAACGTGGAAACCTAACTTTTGCATGCTCATCTTATCCTTATTTTTTTAACGGTGGGAACTAATGATTTTTAGGCGTTCGCCACTACTAGAGCCAGAAGTGGTGGTCATTTTATACGGAGACACCTAATGGGCGACCACTGTTGCCTCCTACGAAGGTACAGAGAATTTACATCCATGGCTTTTTCAGGGTTCGAACCCGTTCCCTTCGTCACTGCAATCAGCTGGCCTAATCACTGTACCGTCAGGGCGGCTCTTTTCCTTGTTTTTAAATCTATCATTTTTATATCCGGAGTGTAATAGGCACCCGTAAATCTCGATCTTATTTTTTATATTAAAAGTGCGCGTTATACACCGTAATATACGGTATTCAGTTTTATAAATACGTTTTCGCATTACTTAAGCTCAAAATAAACTTGCTTTAAATTTTATAAACGTATAAACAAGAAAGAAAATTGAAGGAAACATTTGAAGATACCAGTAAGATAATATAAATGGGCATTTAGAACAGAAGTCACTGATGCTACTGGTAGTGTAACACAGACCATAGATTTTTAAATACACCCATGTCCATAAATTAAGGATAATTCGGAGTCACGCGGAAATCGAACTCTAAATTAAATATATCACATGTAAAATCACTACACACATCTTCAAGAATCATATGCAAATTTCAGGAAGTAACCAGATGACACCGATGGTACGTACCAAAGACGAGAGTGTAAGAGAGTGATATATAAGGAATACAGGCAAAGAAGTAAAATTGTTCGCAGGCGCTTTATAAGCATTTCAGTGCAATAACCGAATAGTTATGACACAAAGGACACATTTGGATGATTTTTTACGTGGTAGAATTATCGGCCGTCTGGACAGTGGGCGTACCCAACTGGAAGTATCAGACGAACTTGGAATTGCCCAGAGTGTCATCTCCAGGCTTTGGCAACGATTCCAAGATGACGGTAATGTGAGTAGACGTTACAGCACAGGTCGCCCCAGAGTTACAACGCCGAATGAGGACCGGTATTTGGCAGTTACTACCAAAAGAAACAGGCAGAGCACAGCCTCAGACCTGTCTCGTCAGCTCTCTTCAGCCACTGGTACGACAATTTCAAGGCAGACCGTGTACAGACGCTTAGGGCAGATTGTTCTATATGCTCGTAGACCTGTCAGATGCGTTCCACTTACTGCAACTCACTGTCGCCTGCGGTTAGCCTGGAGTAGAGAGCATGCATTGTGGACACCGCAACAGTGGGCTTGTGTGATGTTTTCTGACGAGTCCAGGTTTAGCATGCAGTCTGATTCTCGCCGGACTTTCATATGGAGAGTTCCAGGCACCCGTTACCACCAAGAAAACGTCATTGAACGACACCGTTAGGGTGGTGCAGGAGTGCTCGTTTGGGGTGGAATTATTTTGGGTTTCAGAACTGACCTGCATCTTCAAATTGGAACCATGAGAAGCCAAATCTATCGGGACGTCATTCTGGAACAACATGTACGTTTGTTTCGGGGCGCCAAGGGCGCACAATAGCAGTCATAGCAACATACAATGTATTAACAATCATACCAACCATGTAATATTGTTATTTTGTAAATAGGTTTTTTTTTGTAATTTGCTCCAGGGAGAAAAAATCGCTAATTTTTTTTAATAATATCAAATATATAGCATCTAGCAATTTCTAGAAAGCAAAAAGAGTAGAATTACGGTTACGGGCAACATAGTAGTCAATTACATTTATCAAATTAAATATCAATTACGGAGATAAACTTTTATTCAGTATTATTAATGCACGTGCTCTTGTATTTTTACTTTTCCGGCGTAGCTTTCTCTTAAAATTTGTCATGCGCTGTATTGCACTAGGAAATAAAACAATTTTAATTATAATTCTATTAAAAATACCTAACTAAATACAAAATTCGTAACACTACCCCCTTCCCAAGGACTGCACGTCCCGGATCCCTGAACAGGAAGCCATATTTACAACTAAAGCATTAATTCACTAATACATATTACATTACAATAACAAACAACATAAACAATAAGTGCAATAATGGCTTAAGACAAACCAAATACTAAATACAAATCAAATCAAATACAAATTTAGAAACAAAAAGGACCATGGTCGTATACTATTTACATTATGTACACTACGTACTACGGCCATACTAAGGAGCTAACCTGTCGTAATGAGCGATTTTAGGCTTAGAGTTCGATGACTTACGGATCCGAAACACGACGTCGTTCAGGCTGTTTAGGACTGCGTATGGACCATCCCAAAGTGACTGTAGTTTAAGACAGAATCCTTTTCGTCGAGTGGGATTCCACAACCACACCTTAACTTCTTCGTTGAAGCGATGTCCAATAGTTCTGGTGTCGTATCGGGTTTTCATCTTCCCCGTCGCCATGTTGACTCGCTCTCGTGGAAAATTGTGCGTCACTTCAAACCGTGGCTGGGGATCTTGGGTGTTTCCTCAGGCAATGAAGGCCCATCTGTAGGGCGACCAAGCAAAAGATCACAAGACAGACAAAGGTCACGACAGAAGAGCATCTGAGATGGAGAATAGCCGGTAGTCTCGTGTTTCTCCTCGACTTTAGTATGATTTCGGCAGCTTTCTGAGCAGGGACTTTCAGACTAGACGTCGGGGTTTCCAGCTGAGGGTCCTCTGATGATGGATAGTTATGCCCTCGGATGCTGAAAGCAGTTTTTTGTTTTTGAAGTCCAAGAAAAAATTGTATTTCCTTAAGACGTCCAATCCGAGTATGCAAGAATCTGTAATACCTGCCACATATGCCGTGTGACAGTAGGCGGCACTTCCAAACGTGACTTAACTTCCCATCTATGTCGATTTTATCACCAGATGCAGTCTGGAGGGTAACACAGGATAGCGTCCAAATGAGTTTATCTTTAAATTGTTGACCTAAATCTTCGAATGATGGTAACATTAGCTCCTGTGTCAATGATGATATTGCAAGGAGCTCCATCGATATGCCCTTTGATGGATGGTCCATTGCTGTAGCCATTCACTGTAGAAATCTTGAACGGGGTTTTTCACTATCGTTCAAACTCCGCTCCGCGATATGGTCATTAATTTGTTTCCTGATTCGTTGCTGGGAAATGGTCTTATTTCCCGTGCCTTGGGGTGTTCTGTAGTTCCTTCGTGCGTGGCCTTCATCTCGACAGTTCTTCTCACTTTGGTTTCTTCTCACTTTTTTTCCCTCTCATAGCATTTAATTGTCTGTTTAAATCGTATCTCTTATTTTCCGTGCTCTGGGGTGTTCTGCACTTACTTTGCATGTGGCCTTCAACACCGCAGTTCCAGCAGTTTAGAAATGATTTCTTTTGACTCTGTTCCGTCTCAAGGTACTGACTTGTCTGGTAAAATCATCTGTTTTATTTTCCGTGGGCTTCTGTTGAGGAGATTTTAATTGAAGCCTACTGTAGTCTTTTACACATTTCTCGCCAAAGCGCAGCTACAATGCGCCAGATAGAGCTTCGAAGTCTAGTCTCTGATTTTCTGTTTGAAAGAGTTTCAAGAATATCCGTAACGTCTGCTCTCAGAGAAGCGGCGAGATGACAGGCCTTAGCTTGGCAATCCCATCCATTCGCTTCCGCCACTATAGAAAATTGTATCTTATACACTTGCCGGGAGCCATTGTGTCTTTAGACCTTAAAAAACCTAATAATATTTGTATGTAGTTCTGTAATAATACGTATTATGAAACCTCCAGAGTTTATTATATTTGTTTAGTAATAAAACTTTTAAATTCTTTAATAGTTTAATAATGATCTAGTACAAATTCGATTCCGTCAGTACGAACCCTATGTCAAAATTCAAAATGTTCAAGAAGCGCAGATAGATTCTCCTTCAATCGCCACTGGATATTCGTGTCATTTTTTGAATAGAAAACTCTTGAAATAAATTAGCAAAAATGTCACAATTTTGAATTATGAAATAATTGATAAGTATAAATAATTAATGCCTGTCACTTTTTCTTTATTCAACAAAGGATGTTCCTCTACAAGATAGAAAGTTTTAAACTTTTGCACAATAGGTTTATAAGGTTATTTCTCCCGCCTTCTTCGCATGGCTTCTTGTTGTAGTGGTCAGCACGCTTGACCCTTAACCGAGAAGTCCGTGGTTCGATTCCTAGCGAAGGCGTTACTCATTTTTCATGTCTCCTGCTTCCAAGAAAAATCTAATGACTCTACACTGGCGCCCGAACTAAAGGTGGTGGATGATGATTCTGGACCACCGGAATTTGGCGATTTGGTCCCTAAAACCCCAATCATCTTTTAAAAGGGCGAGTATATAAGGAATTTCTCCCGCCTTCTTCTCATGCCTTCGTGGTGTAGTGGTCAGCACGCTCGACGCGTAACCGAGAGGTCCGTGGCTCGATTCCCGACGAAGGCGTTACTCATTTTTCATGTCTCCTGCTTCCAAGAAAATCCTAATGAATTTACAGATTTAATTTCTTTTTTTTTTCAACTACAAAACCAAGCATTCGTTTTTCCTTATATTCCTTTTTTTTTCAACTAGTTTAATAAGAATAACATGAAACGGAGGTTGCATTTTTCATAATAGTATAACAAATTTTTCATTCAAGTAAACAATAACATAGTAATTTGATAAATGAAAGTGGCTTTTTCTGTATTCTTAACCCACGCGCAATCGTCTTCAGAGATGAAATAAATATGGCAGTGACATAATGAATGTGAATATTACAAATAGATAATGCGCGTTGTACGAAAGTTGAAATACGATATACGAAAACTATTTTAAAAAAAGCTATCAAATTATTAAAATTTGTGCATAAAAATATTAATTTAGGTTTTCCTACACAGGTCACATGACAATAATATGCGAAAATGTGCCTTAAATTATTTATTTAATACATTAGATGAGAAGTGCATCGCAAACACATTTTGCTTTTTCCAATGCAGGTTACTACTAGATACATCTGTAATGCCGCTGAATAAGATTTCAAATGTACGGATATTCTCAAAAGTAATATAACTTCCAAGAAGGGTAGTATAATGTGTAAGATATGTATATGACACAAATGTCGATGTCACTAAATAGAAATTGAATTATTTGCATTTACATGCAATACACAGTAATCGTTGTAAGGCATTTAAGCTGCTGACGTTTATATTTTGCCCAAAATGTAAGTGTGTTTGGACGCCAAGTGGAATGAAATAATGTCAGAATATTATGACATAACAATAAAAATAATTTATTGTCTCTGAATTCTAGAAGGCTTTTGAAAAGTGTTCAAGAGACAAAATGGTCATATTGTGCTGAATATGTAAAAGTGAAAATAAAATGCAATTACCGTACGCAGGCATTTCTGGCGTAAGATGCCATTTCGGAATATATTCCCCATGGACAACGATGTAAAATTCCACACTTCGTGTCATACTTTGCACAACATTGTCTAACAACTGTTGGGGGAATTTATCCCATTCCTCTGTTAGTGCACGAATGAGGGTGTTCTTGTTTACTGAAGGGCACTGTCGACCAGGAAGACTCCTTCTCAAAGCACCCAAACATTTTCAGTGGGACTCAGAGCTAAAGAACGTGTTGGCCATACGAGGCATTGAATATCCTCCCTCTCTAGACACTCTTGGATAGCGACTGTTCGATGACATGTTGTCCTGCCCTCCATGAAACAAATTTATCACCGAAGCTCCTCAGAACATGCGAGCATGAGGCAGCAGAATATCATTAATGTATCGTTGCCAGTTATAGTCCCAGTCGCGACCACATGTCGGGGCGTGCGGCCATTTATCGTAGTGCCGGTCCATACCATGATACCTCATGTCGGATATCGATCCTTTCCTGAATACTTTCTAGACGGTAAGCAATACCATTCTCACGTCAGTTGGAGTCTGTAATCCGGTAACAGAGTGACATATTCTCATCTAAGAATAGTAAACAAGCCCAGTTGTATTGAGTCCAATTACAATGCTCGCTATACCACTACAAACGGCAGTGTGTTCCTCTCTGGACAATGGAATGCACACAGCAGGACGGCGGGGGATATAGCCCTCCTTGATGCAAACGTCTGGCTACAGTTTTTCGGGAGATTCGTTTGCCGTTGCAGCAAGTAACTGATTTGCTACCTCAATAGCTGTGCTGCACCGGTCCTTTTTGTCGACAGCAGTATGTAGTGCCTATCTTATGCAGGCGTCGTCCTGCGAACACGATCCTCCCTGCGGCGTTTGCTATATATTCTATTTTTTAAATGATTTCCAAAGCCCTGAAACAACACTGCCTGAGGTCGAACTCCCTAGCGACATCTGTTACTTTTTGCCCTTCTTCAATCTTGCCAGTAATACATCCACGCGTAAAATCATCTGAGTGGTGCCGTTGAACTAGAAAATTGAAAGTTCGTGAAATGATTCTTTCCCGTTAAATTGTTCGACAAATAATTCTTTCCCGTTAAATTTTGTTTTTGGAGAACAAAGGTCAGTACACGCATATCATTCATCTCTTTTATCAGCGCATCACGTGACGAACAGTTTCAGCAATCAAACATTTTCGTACTCACAACACGCCTTACTGTATCCTGCACTTATGCTAATTTCCACATTTTCCTACCTTCCATTTAGTGGTTGCTGTCGCTGCTTCTGTCCTTAGTCCTTAGGAATTGTCCACTAGAGTATGTGGTTGCTGGGCAAAAACAACTATGAAAAAAAAGCCTGAATATCTAAAGGATTGGGAAACTTCTTTTGTGTCAAGGATATCAATGATACCTATGGTCACATGCTGATTGGGATCGACAAGAATGGAGAAACTATGTGTTGCGATCACTTGTTTGTCTTCTATCTTATTTGTAGCACACTTTTCTATTTTCATCAGACATGGGCAGTCACAATTCAGATTTTCATTCGAAGTAGTGAATTCGCGCTATGTCTTAAAGAATAAACACTGTAGAAGAAAAATTTTAAGCAACCTTTTAAAACTGAATTGAAACAGATGCACGCACTTCGTGCTCACAAATCACCACGTTGTCCTTTACAAATCCTCAAAGGAAAAAGTCCAGCGGCATTATATCAGGTGATCTGGGTGGCCAAGGAATTGGACTTCCTCACCCAGTCCATCTTCCTGTAAAATGGTCGTTCAAAGAACTACGAACGATGGTACCCCAATGAGGTGGTGCACCATCTTGTTGCAAAAAGACATGTGGCTGAAGCTCTTCTAGTTGTGGAAATACGAAGTTTTCCAACATGTCTAAGTATACGACTGATGGGACCGTCTTTTCTGTAAAAAAGAAAGGCCTAATGACTCGGTCGTGCATTAGTCCACACCACACATTAACCTTTGGGGAATCCCTTTGGGGAATGCCTCATGGTATTCATGGGGGTTTTCAGACCCCCATCTTAAAAAATGCAATTAATAAGCAGACGATATTTAGAAAAGTACAGATATTTAGGCTGGAAAATGAAATTATCTGAAATTAACCACAAGCACAGACGATATTTACAAAAGTAAAGATTCAAACCTGAAAAGGAAAATATATAAGTTATTCCATCAATAAATGCCATAAATTTGTTTATATCTTCATTATTTTATGAGTTATTAAATATCAAAATGGGTCCGGGACTTTATAAACACCCTGTATTATGAATCAGTTATATCTTCCAAGTATAACTTTTCTTTCGAACGTTAGAAAAGCATTATTATAACTTTAATAAGGTATTTTCTCCCTCCCTTCCGCATCACTTCGTCTTGTATTTGGAAGCACACTCGACGCGTATTCGGGAGTCCGGACTCCCGACGAGGCTATTGCACATTTTCTACGTCTCCAGCATCAAAAATCCTAATGACTGAACACTTTTACTTTGAAATGAATGCAATAATGATCAAAAGGGTATGCTAAACTGGAATCATTTTCATTCTAAACGCTTTTTTAGCAATATCTCTTTCTTTAACATGGAATCTTTTAGTAATGTATTTCTTCCTAAAATAACTATTTCCAAAAGAAGTGCGAAATAAATCAGTCTATTTGAGCAAAAATAAAAACGTTAATCTCTTTCCATAGAGTTCAATGTTCATATCCGAGAGATAAAGAATTCAGTTCTATTCTACAGCACTTTTGTTATCATTGTTTTCATTTAAGAGAAAATCTGTTCGGGATAGCAAATAATGCTAGTGCAAAACCTACCAGGGATAAACTGTTTTCCTTATCATCGGAACTATGCAATAAAAATTATTTTTATCTTCAAGTGTACTGTTTACTGACGTAACAAAATGAGCCCTTAAAAATAATACTCACTTCTTAATAATATTTTGCATTAAGTTCCATTAATAGCTATATACAAGTGTCATTAATGTAAACACCATTCTTCCTATGTTGGATTTCTCTCTAACTTCCCATTCGTAGATTATTATAGCCATGAAAATTTTAAATTGACAATAATGACACTCGTATTGCATTCATTTGAGTCCTTCCGATCTCCTTAATAAACAGACTAAAGGAAGAAAGAAACCTGAACATACCTGAACCTGAACTGTTGTAGATACAAAAGAACTGCTGTAGATCCGAGATAACCATTACCACGAATAACTCCATCAGAACAGAAGAACATTGTAAAGTTTTAGTTTAAACTAACAAAGTTTTATTTTAATTTGCCTTTTTCTATCTGTTCTTATTTCAACTTCCCGTTAGAATAAGCGCGCGTTTCAGCTTTATGCTAATTTGAAGTGGAGCCAAGTTTCTATTTAAACGGTAGGTAGGAACCTCTCAGTGTGAGAGAGCTTTTAGTCTCAGACCACTGCTGCTCTGTTCGACATTCGCCTGACCAGCTAGTATTTAAATTCTAAGCCTTAGCGCTATTACGCTATTACTTATTGAAGTAAATCTAAGTGCGTTAGTATTAGTTAAATCTTGCTACGCAGCATTTAGTTTAGAGGCCAACCTCGCGTTTATAGCTCTGTGAGCAACGACTACTTAATTTCTAATTAGCTTTAGTTTAAATTATCTGATTGTTCAGTTTAGACCTAAATGCGGTCATTATTTTCTGTATCCCTCCCGAGTTGGGAAGTGGCTGCATATAATTGTGGTTTAATAAAAGAGGATTTTAAATCCTTCTGAAGTGCAGTTCTTCTACCACTTAACCACAGTTTTCTACCACAGAACATAGCTGCATTCAGCTCCCTGTTCAAGATCAGGACTTAAAGTTTTCACGAAGATGTTCACCAAGAATATGCACCGAACACGCAGTCCTGACAACATCTTTCGAATCTTTCTTAATACACGAATGTATATTGTAAATTCAGTCCAAATAATAAACGTTCCCTTTCGGTCAAAAATTCAGAACTATGGAACTTAAAAAAGCAATAGAATTACAAACTCACTCGTTGAAGGAAGGCTGAAATCTTGAGAACCTGAACTCAAGAGAATTCTAAGCTACAGAAATTGACCAACCTCCTTGGCTCGTGAGGTTTCTATTATATACTTATACCAAAACATATAACTGGAATATTTTGAAAAGCTGTTCGTTCTGAACTTATAAGAAACTATTTCCAGCGTGTTTTGAAATGTCGCTGGAATTGTAAAAATATCACCAAATGTCACTAATGTTGAATAGATCTTCAGCAGTTTGAAGCTTCGGTTTTGCTTGTGCTGTAACAACGTATTACAATACCAAAACTACACTGGTGTGCAAAAATTAAGGACGAAGTCGAAAAATTAGCATATCAGCTGAACGAAGAGGCAGAGCGGACAGAAAGACCAATCAGGAAATTAAGTAAGGTGATGTACTTTAGCACATGCGCAGATATGCAGGTAGACGTAATGGGGGAGTGTCCGAGTAGTATAAAGCATGTTGTCGTGTAAGATCAGTATTTCTGGCAAAGAGATTGCACGCCGTATAGCAGTTAAAATCACACCGAGTTGCTGCCTCAGCGAGAAATGGCGAATAATCAATCTGTTAGACGACATCTGGATGCTTCTACCCGAGGTCGAATCATTGGGAAGTTGGAGGAAGGTCGCAGTGTGACAAGTATGGCTGCAAAGTTCGGAATTGCTTACAGCATCGTTTCACGACTTTGGAGACAATTTCAAACTACAGGAACAGCTATGCGGGGGTTTAGTAGTGGTCGTCCACGAGGAACCACACCCGCAGATGACCGGTATATTGCCTTACAGGCCAGAAGGAACAGGCGGCAGACAGCGGGAGAAATCGCTAGACACACGACACAGGCGACTGGACGACCGATATCGTGTTTTACCGTGGCCAGAAGACTGCACGGTGGTGGTCTGTTTGCACGACGCCCTGTACGGTGTGTACCTCTAACGCCTGCCCTACGGAGAAGGTGTTCTCTGTGGTGCCAGGAACACCATAATTGGAGAGACAATGAATGGGGACGAGTACTCTTTACAGATGAGAGCACATTTAGTCTGAGTTGCGTTCTAGACACATACAGATCTGGACAAAGCGGGGAACACGCAATAACCCCTTCAACATCATCAAAAGGGACTGTTTTGGAAGTCGCGGATTTCTCGTTCGAGCAGACATAATGCTTGGTAGCCGGACCGACCTTCCTATTTCCCAAGGAGGTTCGTTACCTGGGACTGCTATTGTAACGAGGTTCTTCTTCCTTACATGCGTCTTTTCACAAGGGCTATGGGTCCTCAGTTCCTCTTCATGGACAACAACGCTCCACCTCATCGCACAGTTACTGTCGAAGAGCTGTTGAAGAGTGAAGATATTGAACACATGGATTGGTCGGCAAGGTCTCTGGATCTAAATCCCGTCAAGATCGTACGGAACTTACTAGGGAGACCCGTGGCAGCACGTAACTTATCGCCAGTAACGATTCCGAAACTGCGATTGGTGCTACAAGAGGAACGAGCAGCAGTGTCTCAACAGTTCATTAACAACCACATATCCAGCATGCACAAATAATGTGAAGCCTGCCTAGCAGTCAGGGGAGATCACATCCCCTATTAAAAACCGGATGTTTCTTGCTGGACACCCATCACATGGATGTTTCGGCCTTCAGTCGCATTGCGCTCCATGCTACTTTTTCAATAAAGCTTCTTTTTATCCCTCTGATTTCTCTTTTAGTAAGTGTGTAAGGTATTTCTCCCGCCTTCTACGCATGCCTTCGTGGTGTAGTGGTCTGCATGCTCGACGCGTAACCGAGAGGTCCGTGGTTCGATTCCCGGCGAAGGCGTTGCACATTTTTCATGTCTGCTGCATCCAAACAACCTAATGTCTCTACACTGGCGCCCGAACTAAAAAGGTGGTGGATGATGATTCTCCACACCGGTATTTGACGATTGGGTCCCCAAAACGCCAGTCGCCCTTTAAAAGGGGGAGTATATAAGGTATTTCTCCCGCCTTCTTCGCATGCCTTCGTGGTGTAGTGGACTGCATGCTCGAAGCATAACCGAGAGGTCCGTGGTTCGATTCCCTGCGAAGGTGTTGCTCATTTTTCATCTCTCTTGTTCCAAAACAAATACCTAATGTCTCTACACTGGCGCCCGAACTAAAAAGGGTGGTGGATGATGATTCTCCACCACCGGGATTTAGCGATTGGGTCCCCAAAACCCCAGTAGCCCTTTAAAAGGGGGAGTATGTAAGGTATTTCTCCCGCCTTCTACGCATGCCTTTGTGGTGTAGTGGTCTGCATGCTCGACGCGTAACCGAGAGGTCCGTTGTTCGATTCCCGGCGAAGGCGTTGCACATTTTTCCTGTCTGCTGCATCCAAACAACCTAATGTCTCTACAAGTGTTGCTTACATTACTCATGTCCTTACGTATTGGGGATGTTACGGTATTAAATGTGTTGATTTGGAAAGCTTTTGTACAAAGTTATATTTAAAAAACCGTCTCGTCCTTAATTTTTGCACACCAGTGTATATTCATATGGAAATCCATATACTATATGATAATAAACCACTTACAAGCTTAAAAATATATTTACATTAAAATTAAAAGTAATACAAAGTTCGCAAAAAAAAACGTGCTCGAAATTACAATAACGTAAAACAAAATGGAAGTAAAAGGAAGAAAATGTATAACAGTACATTTAATTAAAACACCTTTATAGAATAAATAAAAAAAGTATTCAAGAACATTTAGATAAATTCATTTTCTCTTGATAAGAAATTGCACATCTTAAATAGTACAAAGTTAAAGATTAGGGACAACTAATGTTTGGCATATAACATGAGAGTTAATATAATTATGATAAGCAGCCTTCTTAATGTAATAAAAGAGCTAGCTTATTGTAATGCTCTACTTTAGGTACAGAAGAAGAGGTTCTTTGTATATGAATCATAACGTCCTTAAATCACACGAAAAGATTCTTTCCACATTGTCTACAGCGTGAAGCTCCACAAGCTCATTTTATCTACCTTCTTAAATTCCAATCCGTCGATTTAGCATTAGGCAACGATTTAGCATCTGTCGATTTAGCATTAGGAGTCGATTTAGCCAATGGTCGTATATCTGGAATGGTTTATTAGATGAAATTATCCCTGATAACCGGGATGAATACACTGTCTTCATTTGTTAAAGTGATGTTCTAAGAATGTTCAAAGCGGTCTTTTCAAATGGTTCTTCTACCGTGTAGTATTGTAATCGCTTCTGTATGCAAATTCGTGGCCATTTTCGTGCTCGACATGCCCCACAGGATTTTCACACTTCACTACATCTGCTTTAGTCTTGTTCTAGATGAAACAGTCATGTACTTCATGCAGCGTCTTCGTAACTCTAGGACGTCTTCAGTGTTCAAGGCCGGCACTTCTATATTCACTTAGAATTCCAATAAAATGAAGCATATACGACACACATGGTAATAAATGCATAAAAGTAAATATTCAGTAATAAAAAATAGTGATAAAACTATTAGACAATAAAATGCAAATGATTATGCGAGAATATAATGTAAATGAGTATTTTTGAGGTAAGGTCGTTGGTGATCAACAGCCTTGATGGGCACTGGTGTGTACTTCGATTTAAACCTCTGTGTGGGTTTAATATACCACCTCATATTGGTTACCTATAAATTAATCTCAAGTAATCTTCAGATAGTAGGGCATTGCTAATCAAGAGCCTTATGGGGTACCAGTATGTTTGGATTTAATCTAAATTTACCTAATCGATTCACATCGATGATATAGTACATAACTTGATCTCTGTATCCCTGAGATCCATAAAATGATCAACAGCCTTAACAAGCACTGATACGCTACAGTTTAATTTAAAAACTAATGGGAACATCGCTGATGTTATATGTTGACCACAACTGACTGTCAACCTGTAGGTAAAAGGTGGCCAATGGGCTTGAGGATCACCTTCAGTTTAATTTTGCTTTAATAATCTACCTAAATGATAAAATTTTGAATTTATTTAATTTATAATTTATCTTTTTGGTGCATAATTTTTATTAACATCTGTAGTATTTTTCAGTTAATGAAAGCTGTTTCTAATGCCATATATTCCCTGATAATGAAAAACTGTTCAGATTTAAATTTTCCTAGTTCTTAATTCATTTTTTGTTCCGTTTTTCGTTTTATTGATGCTTTGTCACGCTTTCAAATAAAGAGTAATCGTTAATATTTCGCTGTCGAGTATGATGTGATCTGGAAGGGTAAAATCTAAAACAAAAATAGCAAAATTTTAACAAAGGATAACATGCATATGTTGAGCTGAAGATTCAGCTTTGTTTTATTGAGCTATTATTTTTGCTTAGTTAGAATAGGAAGTGCAGTAATTAGAGTGAAGGCTGTTATATAGCATATTACCTCTTATTTACACAATCCAGTTACATTAATGTGACCACCTATCAAAAGCCAGAATAACTACCTTTCGCAGAGCGGACCCCTGCGAGGCGTGCAAGAAGAAAGTTTGTTAGGTTCTTGAAGGTGTTCACTGGGATGCTGAACCATGCTAATTCCAGCTCAGTGGTCAGCTGCGCTAGGTTACGCGGTTGAAGATCCATGACACGAACAACCCGATCGACGTGCTCCCACAGATCCTTAATTAAGTTTATGTCTGGGGAGTTTCCTGGGCAGGGAAGTACGGCAAACTCATCCGGGTGCTCTTCGAACCACGCGCGTACACTGCGAGCTGCACAACACTTCGCGTTGTCCTGCTCGTAGATGCCATCATTCTGAGGAAAAACAATTCGCATGTAGGGGTGGACATGGTTCGCAAGGACGATCCATCGGGCCTTCCACAGAGAATGCCACGAAAACATTTCCTAGACCATAATGCACCCTCCTTCAGCTTGGACCTTTCCGGGAATTGTTGCAGGGTTTTTTTTTCGGACATTTCACGCCGTATTAGCCAACGTCCGTCTGTCCCACGTGATTCATCGGAAAAAGGCTATCTGTCGCCACTCAGAGGACATCCAGTTGAGGTACTGGCGTGCAAATTCCAGCCTTCGTCGCCAATGAACTGCAATCAGCATAAGTGCTTTAACCAGGCGTCTGCTGCGGAGTCCCATACGCAGCAACGTTCGATGAACCGTCGTTGAAGAGACACTATTGGTAGTCCCTTGGTTCATCTGGGCTGGCAGTTGCTCAAGGTTTGTGCGTCTGTTTGCCCAAAACCTCCTCCAAAACCGTCCTTCATTTCAGTCATCTATGGCCGTGGTGCACCACATTTGACACATCACTGATTTTGGATAGTGCCATTTTGCCATGCACGGTATATGTTTAGCACCGGGGCACGTGAACAGCTTATAAAATTAGCCGTTTCGTAAAAGCTTCCACCCTTGCCCCGAAAGCCCCATTGATCATGCCCTTTAGAGTGAAGTCGGTTATATAGCATATCACCTCTTATTTACATAGTTACATTAATGTGACCACCTGTCTAAAATCAGAATAACTACCTTTCGCAGACCGGACCTCTGCGAGAAGTTCAAAGGAAACTGGGATGCTGAACCATGTTGACTCCAGTGCAGTGGTCAGCTGCGCTAGGTTCAGATAAATCGCTCCATTTCTGCATTATGCCAGCGCTTGCAATGTTTTCTGATTTGCCTGAACACCCTTTATACGCGCTCCGCTGCAATGTGCTACCACCTGCCTTCTGT
Source organism: Stegodyphus mimosarum (assembly GCA_000611955.2). NCBI lineage: Eukaryota > Metazoa > Arthropoda > Arachnida > Araneae > Eresidae > Stegodyphus > Stegodyphus mimosarum. The sequence goes on from KK122280.1 coordinate 170,178, forward strand.
AATTAGTTATTTCACGTTGACGTCGAAAGAAGGTGATGGTCGCATTAACGTGACTGGACTGTGTATTAGCTATTCTGTATCATATATCCTGCAATTAATATGCATACTGGCAATATTAGTATGTCAGCAATATTCTAAGGAAAGCGGAATTTTTTTTAAACCGCTTCTTAAATAAACTGACTTCGTAAAATTATATTTTGAAATAAAATATGATTTACAAGAACTGAGTCATAAAATGAAAAAAAACTCTCCTACACAGACCATCCGTTTAAAATGAAAAAATTGCGCATATCACTTACAAACAGTGGTGAGCTTCAAGAGGCGGGGGGGGAAGGGTTCTTGCAAACTGCTTGTTAAATCGTCTCTAACTCTAGTCCCAAATCTTTTTCCTTGCTTATTTATTCCAAGTAAAATCGTCTCTTGGTTTTACACAAATTGGTTCATTTGGATTTAACCCTGTACTCCTATCTTTTCGGCGATGCTTCGCATTCTGAGGCTTTTCAAACTACAAGAGGTATGACAATTTACGTATCATCTCATTAAAATTGTTTACATGTATAGGTAACATTTATCTGCAACATGTATACGTAACATTACGTTCAGTAACTATGCTCTACATACGTAATAGAGAAGCTCCTTTTTTAAAATAGTATTCTGCGTAGCAGTGAAGTTCTAGTTTTTTTTTTTTTTTTTTTTATGATATGTACACCACATGACTTCCTTGTAGGGAACATTAAATTATACGCATTCTTCCTTGTATTTCATCCAAAACTATTGGATTGAATTAAATCTACTTCGTCGATAGCGCATAAACCACAATAGAATAAATGCACCTTTTAAAATTCACGATATTTGTTTACCATAGCGACACTCTGGCGCTAGGTTCACTTAACAGCGTTACAACTCATCCATTTTATAACTCAGACTGCACAAATATTATATCACCTGAAGAATTATCTAATTGTTGTCACATGTTCTATTCAAATACTATAATAAATCTAAAACGATGTATAAAATAAATTAAACAAACAAAAAATAAAGAAACAGTTTTTCACAGACGATTCAATATTTCTCATTCAATTAATTCAGTTCTCACTTCGCGGCAACTTCGCGACAAATCAAAAATACACAAAAACTGAAAATATGTATATTAAAAATTACGAAACAAATCTTTTTTTCTAAATACGAAATAAATCTTATTTAAATTATTTCCTTGAATAAATTCCATAGTGGATTAAGCATGATTTAATTCGCAGTACTAAAAGAAAGTATTATCTTTGTTGTTGCGAAGATTATTTTCTCTAGATTGGCAACAAATCCACTATTCTGCTAAGTTTTAACTGTACACAAATGTGGCTGCTATGGTTAAAATAATTAGGCTTAGCCGCAGTTAAGCAACTTTTAAATTGTTGATCATTCTACAAATATTGCATGCAGATTTACTAAAGGCATAAAAACCTTAACTGGAAGATAAGAACAATATACGTAATTCAATCATTTTTAAAGCAAAAAAGGCGAGATTTACCAACATATAAGAAGAAGAAAAATGAGCTAACTGCCTTTGTTAGAACAAATTATGGCGTAGAAAGCTGTACTTAATTTAAATCACTATTGGATATGTAATTTGGAGAATTTTATTTACAGAAAAACGATCTGCGGTGAGAATTGAATAAAGATGGGCAAACTAAAAGGCTAAATTCTTCTGTGTCGTCATCTGGCAGTCTTCTACTCAGCCACAACAACGCCATGACTCTCATGTAGTCATGTCTCATGTCTCTTGGCGATCGCTACACTCCATGTAGCGATCGCCAAGCTTTGCCATTCCTGTACCTACCCGCAAAAATATCACATATATATATATATTTATATTTGGTGCGGCCGATTGCCACCAATATTTGGCAGCATAGTTTGTAAGATTCTATCTAAATTAACTTTACTTTATTATTTACTTTTTAACTTGGCTAAATCTTTGCTTGAACTGTGTAGCGACTAATTCGCCAAGTTCAAACTGTAGCAATGACAACACTTAGGAAGAGTGAAAAGACCCTTTTATTCAACTCAAGAAGGAATTTACAGACGGCACTGCTGGTGCTTACAAACCGAGCCAATACTTCTGGCTGCAAATCAAAATAGAAATATAAAAATAAAAACTAAGTTAAATAATCAGCCGAAGCTCTGCAAAGATAATTAATGTGATTTGGATCTCGGTCCTAACACCAATGTAGACAAACCGGCAATTGTTAGTAATATGCACAGTTGTAAAATAGCAAGCTTAAATCAGTGAAACAACGTGGCCGAACGGCAGAAAACGCTCTGTCTGAAGTAACTCAGACACCAGCTTATGTAGTATCTTTCTACCCTACTTGCATATCAAGCGAAACTGAAATATCATTCTGGCAGGAAATGAAAATGGGGCTAGATAGAAAAGATAAGTAACTGAACAAAATTGGTTAGTTTAAATCTCAAACACTTCCACAACCATTCAGAGAAAATAATTCATTCTGTTAATTACTATTATAATATATAATAGCACAGAGTGTTTATAAAGTCTCGGACCCATTTTGATGTTTAAAAACTCATAAATTAATGAAACTATGAACGAACTTATGGCATTTATTGATGGAATAACTTATATATTTTTCTTTTCAGGTTCGAATATCTTTACTTCTGTAAATATCGTCTGCGCGTGTGCTTAATTCCATATAATTTCATTTTCCAGTCTAAATATCTGTACTTTTCTAAATATTGTTTGCTTATTAATTGCATTTTTCTCTCTTTTGTTTTTGGCAACTATTGCCTATTATTACAGGCCTAGGAGGATGGCCTTTGCAACAGATATGTTGAGGAGGATAGAAAATGATGCTGAATTTCTGAAGCGCATAATGTTCTCCGATGAAGCATCCTTTCATCTTTCTGGCATTGTTAATCGCCATAATGTTCGCATATGGGGATCTGAAAACCCCCATGAATACCGTGAGGCGCAAAGGGATTCCCCAAAGGTTAGGTTAGGTTATTCAATTATGGCAAAGCACACGAGGGCTATCTGCCTAAAGGGAGGAATGCCTTCGTGGAGGACTTTCTGAGGGAAACTGACTCGTATACACGTTACACACGGGGAAAACCACGAAAACGCCCATGCAGCCAGCCCGTTCGCGGGAATCGAACCTCGGACCGAACTACCAGTGTTCAGCGTCTTTACCGCTCGGCCGCTGGTGGGCCTGGATTCCCCAAAGGTTAATGTGTGGTTTGGACTAATGCAAGACCTAGTCGTTGGGCCTTTCTTTTTTACAGAAAAGACGGTCTCATCAGTCGTATACTTAGACATGTTGCAAATAGAAGAGCTACAGCCACATGTCTTTTTGCAACAAGATGGTGCACCACCTCATTGGGGTACCACCGTTAGTAGTTCTTTGAATGACCATTTTACAGGAAGATGGATTAGGTGAGGAGATTCAATTTTTTGGCCACCCAGATCACCTGTTATAACGCCGCTGGACTTTTTCCTTTGGGGATTTGTAAAGGACAACGTTTACGGGAGGAGGGTGTCGAAAATGGATGACCTAAAAGCCAGAATTACAACAGCAATAGCCTCTGTGGATGCCGACATGCTTGCCGGTACCTGGCGTGAAATTGAATATCGCCTTGATATTCTCCGTGCGACGAAGGGGGCACATGTGGAACTTCATTGACAAGGGTGATGAAATTTTTTAAGTCTATCTAACCATTTATGTTATTAATTTTAATCTATCTTTATTATTTTATGAATTATCAAACATCAAAATGTATCCGGGACTTTATAAACACCCTGTATTTCCATTCTAATGTAACACAAAAGTAAAAACTATAGCAAAGAATACGGAAGTTGATTTTATTAGATCTCTTTTTATAACTCTAATTGAAGTGTTTCATTTTGTCAGACTTAGAACTGGCCATCACAGAGGATTGAAAATTGACAAAGATGGTAAGAAAACCTACGGGAGCTGTGATAACTACCCAGACACAGAACTGCACACATTATAACAACTGCATACATTTTTGACTGTCCGGCCATCCTTGCCGAATTGTTAAAAATCGGCGTCTTGTTTAAGAAACCGGATATAATGGTAACACTTTACAGGTTTCCGGGGTTGTCATCTTCGCACATGCCACTGTTTAAATAGGCTTTATCATAGACGCGAGAACAATAACATTCTAAAGCTTGTTGAAATATTTCATTTACACCGATTACAATGCTGAATAGTCAATCAAGTAAGGCAAAATAAGACGTCATGTTTATGCTGTCTGGGCAGAAAAGCTTTATTCATATAGGGTAATCCTGACGTGTATTTTAAGAAATCAGAAAGTTGTTTCATAATTTTTGGCTCAAGAATAAACTTTTTAGGTTTTTCCAGTAATAATTTAAAATCGCTTTTATAAGTTTTCATTTTCAATACTATTTTTAGATATAACACTAGTACTATGATTTTAGATCCATTTTGTTTCATTTTTTTACTACAGTAACCGTCATTTCATGTATTAAATTGGATGAAGTTGGCTTTAAATCAATGGATAACTAATTTGCCCATTGCAAATGAAAAAGATTAACTTCATATCTATTTTGTTTTAGAAATACTATGTTGTAAAACGTGTCAGGAAAACTGAATTTGTGTTTAAATTCCAATATATTCCTTTTAATGACAAAATCATAATTATTGTTATAAATATCTTTTACTGCATATTTTATTTATCTTAAAAAGAAAACATGTCATTCAGTTAGACTCAGAACTAAGAAGGTTAATGTCGCAGATGTTGTCAAACTAAATGCATATATAAGATAATAGATCACTTATGTATATTACACTCGTAACAACAAAAATTAACGTTATTAATGTGGATTGCACCATCAGATTAATTACTAGATGTGTGCTAAATTTCTAACCGTTTTGTAATTGAAAAGAAATGCAGAGAGTACATATCCTTAGGACTGATAAACGGACCCTCTGTTGGAGAGTAAAAGAAGCCTTGTTACTCTGCTCTTACATCCCTGTTTTATTGCCAAAGGTTTAGAGTTTGAAGATGTTCGGCATTCATCAAATGATATGATAATATATAGGAGTAAGGGCAACAGAATACTTTGGGTGGGTTGATGCTTCCCAGTCAAAATCCAGTAAAACAACAGGAAGTCTGGATTTGTTGTGATTAAAAAAAGTCTTTGCAATTGATGAGTACTTGCTGCTTAGATATCGCTTCTCCTCTCAATCTGTCGAAATGTAAATAATAGAAGTCAACATTTATTTTCATCATTTTTCATCATTATTGTATTTATATTGTTGTGGTCATTATATACCAATAAATAATTCTTTCGAAATCCCACCAGGTACTTAACGAATAATTTTGGGATGCAGCCCTCCATTAAGCTGATGGCTCGATTCTTCACCTCGGTGTACAGTCCTTCAATGCTTAATATTACGTTACGGTATTAATTTGTCACCTTTTACCCAAAAATAGCATATTTTCGCAACAAAGAAGCAGAAAAGCATAGGAACCGACTTTCATCTATCGTTTTTTGTAGAAAGCTGGTTGGAAACCACTAATCAAATTTCGTGATGAACTCCGGTATTTGCATAGTTTGTGAACAGCTAGATATGATTCATTTTGACGATTTGGTCCAGAACTTTATCCGAAACATCTGATGAACGGCCAGGACGTGAGCGATCAGTAAATCAACTCTCTTCTAGAATTTATGAATGCAGCAACGATATATGCTATCTTTATAGACATCCTCTTCATAATTTCACAAATGCTACGACAATTAGTGATTACAGTATTTTCTTTGTCAAACTACATTAGTCGTACAGTAAATAACATCTGTGATGCTTCTTATGTCTTGCCATTTTAAAAATTTATAAGTATGATTTAAACCGTTATAAGCATCAACTCAATGAATTTATAGGTTTTGTTGACCCAAATTAAGTTGATTAGTTAAAGATTCTAGTCATTCATTGTCATCTTTGATATGCAAGTTCATCCTGTCGCTATTTGAATCTACAGAACAGATAAAACTTTTGTACCCATCCAGTGCCACTAGCATTCTCTGAAATAAAATTTCATGCTTATCTACACTCACGTTTGTGAAAATTGCAACACCATGAAGGACTTATGCGAGTGAGCTGAAATTTTCAGGAAATGCAAAGTAGCGCATGATATGCAAATGATTAGAATTGCAAATCCGTAGCGCATGCGTATGCTGAGCAGCGCCCTCTGAACGGCTGATGGATCCGAATAAATAGACGGCTGTAGCGAGGCGTGTATGGTTATCGGTGGTTATCTGCTAGTGGTAAACGTTAACTCAATCTGTACTTATGCCTCGTCGACGAAAGAGAGCGAGATTTGAACAACTTACAGAGTTTGAACGAGGGAGAATCATCGGCCTTCGTGAAGCTGGATTGTCGTATCGTGCAGTAGCCTCTCGTGTGCAGCGTAACAGCAGCACAGTGATGCGCGTTTGGAAGCAGTGGACGGACGAGTGTCGGACAACTCGGAAATCCGGGAGTGGACCCCGAAATGTGACGTCAGCTCGCGATGATAGACACCTGGTCCGCATGGCGCGGACGGACCGTACAGCTTCCTCTAGACAATTGGCAGCACTGTGGTCAATAGCTACAGGTGTTTCATTGTGTGCTTCATCAATTCGTAGACGTCTGCTGCAGTGTGGACTGCGCGCACGGACTCCTTTATACAGGATCCCCCTAACGCACGACCATCGCCGCCTGCGGCTACAATGGGCCAATCAGCATAGAGACTGGCGTGCTGATTGGCAGCATGTCGTGTTTTCTGACGAATCCCGCTTTAATTTGTGGTACCATGATGGCCGCATTCGTGTCAGACGCTATGCCGGTGAACGCCACCTTCCGGAGTGCATTATCGAACGCCACAGTGGACGAACACCCGGAGTTATGGTCTGGGGCGCCATAGCATATCATAGACGATCTCAATTGCTACGAATTGTGGGCAATCTGAACAGCAACCGGTATATCCGTGAAGTTCTACAGCCCGAAGCTGTTCCCTTCCTTCAAAGCTTGCCAGGCGCTGTATTTCAACAGGACAATGCCCGCCCTCATACTGCTCGGATTGTTAAATCCTTCTTTGCAGCGCAGCAGGTACAGCTTCTTCCTTGGCCTGCGTGTTCCCCGGATATGTCGCCAATTGAACATGTGTGGGATGTCATTGGTCGGCGTCTTGCTCGTGATCCTCGTCCTGTTGCGTCTGCAGACGAACTTTGGGTACGCGTACAAACGATATGGAATGCTCTTCCTCAGTCAGACATTCAAACTTTGTTTGACTCCATGCCACGTCGTGTAGCAGCACTTATTGCGGCGCGTGGTGGCCACACAAAATACTGATTCTGATCTCTTGTTCTTGTTTGTTTGCTTTGAACATTTAATCATTTATTTGTACCACTACCACTCAACTGTGTATTAAATTGCATTCAATTATGACGATTCCTTCTTGGTGTTGCAATTTTCACAAACGTGAGTGTATTTGATTATAGAAAGGGAATGCCTGAATATGTTAGTTTCAAGTTTTATGCCTGAATATGGTATATTATTTGTGAGGTAACAAAACGTGGTAAAAGGATTCCATTCTTTGGAAGTATAACAAGAAAAGTACAGACTGCAGGTATTGTATTACTCTTTTGAGAGATTGTTAAACGCTATCTTCAATTGCTTTTGTTAATACAAAAAATATTATGTTTTAGTGATTTTCTTGGCAGAAAAAAGCATAACACCTATAAATATTCAGGAACGCATGACTGCAGTTTATGGTGACAGAACTTTTCTGTGCCATCATCAAAAGGTGGGCTGCCATATTTAGAGCGTATCACATGATATTGATCTCAAGCCAAGCCGCCATAGGCATGTGACCATTGAAGTAATGGAAAACATTTCTCGGATAGCTCCAGAAAGAGACATCATTTTTAGATCAGTAGGAAAAACTCTGCGTGGAAATCCGTCGAATATCTGTATCGGGTAGGATGCTGCATATTGAGAGCAGAAATAAAGAAATTTCAAGTCTCAACAACCGCTACCTATGATAACCACTGATAAAAATTTCTTATCCATGGCAGGGGTAGAAGATGAAAGGTAGCTCCATCGCTGTGACAAAAACGAACCAGACAGCATGGGTTAAAAACACAATGGGTTTCCCCGATGCCACAGTTCAGTAATACGGAAATCTGCAGGGAAGAGATTTAAGTACCACATTTTGGGATAAAAAGAGACTGCTTATTAATTATAAGAAACATAATACTACAAGAAAAGGTGTTTATTATGCTAACAAATGATGTCTCAACTACGACGTGCCATAAAGGTAAACAGTCTGGTCGTTTTGCATTTGCGCGACAATGCCCAAACACACATACCCCAGACTTTTCAGATTGCTATTCAGCAATACAAATTTCAGATTTTCCTCCATCCAATGAGTAACAAGACCTGGCTCCAAGATGAATTCCTTATATTTCAAAAACTGAAGCAACATTAGAGTGGTTCACGTAACAATGACGACAATAATTTTAAGAATGCTGTTTTTGGAAAGATTTGTGGGCTGCGATAAAACGCTTAACATATCCATGTTCTGACTGATTAAAGTCAAAAAGACCTATATTTATTTATTTATTTTATTTATAAAAATACCAGATATTTGGCCACTAAGCCATTAGTCTTGATCTTGCTTACCAATGCTTAAGAACAATAGAATTAAAAAATAATAGTACAGTGCATTTGTCAATATGTTCCTTATCCATGGATGTCCAGACTTACAAAGAGTACAGACTGAAGAGTCCTTAAGTCGAACTTTAAGAAGATGGACGTTTGAACAAAAAAGAGCTATATAGAAAGTTTAAAAGTAAGAATTTCTAAAAGAGCTATATGGAAAATTTAAAAAATAATTTTAAACATTTATCTTTTACAGATATATTAGGTTTAAAACATTTTGAATCTCACCTTCCATAAAACGTTAGAATAAATTTTAAGTAGCTAATCAGTTTAAAAGAACTGACAAACTATTCAATCCCGTTTAAATTTCTTGAAATTGATTATTTTTCCAAGTTTCCGGTTTGTTTGATTTAACATAAAGATATAATTATCGCTTAATTTGACAAAGACCATATGAAATTTTGAGTTTACATATAGGTTTCTTAAATATTAATATTTGACAAAACAATAAAAAAAATTATTTTTGTTTTTAAAATGCAAAAATTATTCAAATAACATAAACTTTTAATACTGAAAATTATTACAACCATAACATGTTTCTGTTTACTCACTAACGAATTCTAGAATAATGTTTTCCATATTTTTGATAGAAAGGGCCTATGATATTTAAAAAATATTCATTGCTATTCCTATCGAAAATCTGTCGTACAAAAATTGCAGTATAAATCTTTAGTGCAACAGATTTGCAATTATCTAGGATCTCTATGTACTCAAAATTCAGTTACCCTTGAATCGAAAATTCAAGAAGTTTTCTGAAAATTCTGGAAGCTTGAAAATAAATGTGCCTTTAATTTTTAATTGTTTTAAATAATATGAATTGAATAATATTAATCACTTGAATTAAATAAAATCTGGCTGTAAAAACGAATTTGAGCAACAAAAGAGACCATATATTTTTTTAAAATATTTTTCTTAATATCATAAATTTATCGTTAAGTATAAGAGCAAAAAATTTAATAATAAATAAATATTATATTATTAATTTGATTAGTTCATTGTTTTAATCACAAAAAAAATTATTTAGTTTAATTTCTGTGTCTTTTGCTTTACGCAAGTAAAACATCATTTATAAATGGAACACGCTAAATGTAAAATTTAAAGTTACGTAAAAAAGCAACCTTTGTTTCGTGTAGATGGGAATAAAACATTATCGATTTTGATAGCGAATCGGGCGCAGGTCCTTCTCTTTTTTAATCCTTTATTCAAAATCACTGCCAAATTAAGATTGCTTTTTATATTGTTGCGAAAAATTCGGCGGTTGCGCCTGTATGTAAGCTTTCCGGCATAGCACTAGAGTTGCCATAAAATAGTGTATGGTAGGGTTGCCAGATTAGCGACTTTATCGCCCATTTGGCGACCAAATTGGCGATATCGCATGGTCCAATCGGGAAGCTTCTAGAATAACTTCCTGTCGAGATATTTCTCGAAACGTGTGGAACTTAAAGAAAAGCTATATAAACCCTTGCGTTTCTGAGAGCAGGCAGATTGTGAAGATTGCGAAGTAGTGTGATTAATTGTGATTATTGTGAGAATAGCTACTTACTATGAGTGCTAAGCTACGCGAGAGTTTTGTGAACGGAAAGCGATCGAGATAGTGCTTTGCCGTGAAGCTACCTTTACAGTATAGCTTGACAGTGTATTGGTGATTGTTCCACGGTGTTTATTATAAGTTTAGTGTTGCCGTGAAGCTACCTTTACAGTTACAGCCTGAAGCTGTGTTGCTGATTGTTTCAGCGTATTTATTGTAGATTTTCGACGCTTTTAATGGTAATTTTGGAACTGTGCTGTAAATAGTGATTCTTGTAAATAAATTGTGCTTTTTATTGTTCTGCATCGTGTTTTCATCGGATACTTTCAAATCCACGAACCCGTATAACGCAACAATATTAAAAAAGTAATTTCTCTATTTGCACTGAACATTCGATTATCTGCGCTAAGTAACAAAATGAAAACTAAAACGTACAACTGGTCTAAAATTGTTTTTAGGTACAGTAAAATATGAATTCTGCAAAATTTTCGGTGTCCGCCGAAAACATCGCGGACGAGAACGTCGCGGAGGAAACAACGCAAGACACACGGTAGGTACGTCTACGTACACATCGTGAGAGAAAAGAAAGCAAAGAGAAAAAAAAAACATCGCAGTTCCAAAATAACGTGGTACAAAATATCGTCGTCGAAAATAAAGTGGTTCAAAAAGTTCACAGTTTGAAAACATCGCCGTCGAAAACATCGTGGTAAAAAATAAAGTACCTACAAATTATCGCATGAAGATAACATCGCACACTTGCGCTTTTCAGGTTTTAAAAGCTGTAAATGCATTTTCGCATAATGATTTGGGAGGGAAAGAAGCAAAGAGAGGAATTTTTGCTTTATATTTCATATTTTTCAATGAACTAATAAATTTTTGCTGAAAAAGTAGTAAGTAAACTTCAGCGTTTAAAAATTAAAATGACTATAAAATTAATGCAACTTAGCCCTTAATAAAATTTTAAATTTACATAGTTAATTAACAAAGCTCATTAATAAATTAATCTTTTTTTATAAAGTTTTACTTATAATGTTTCGTAAAAAATACAGCCTAAAAATGTTTAGATAAAGGAAGATAAATAGCTGCATGATAAATAGCTGCATATATATAAAAATTGCTTAATAAATTATGAAATTACTTTCTTTCGCGTTTGTTAATCTGATAATATTTTAGTGAAAATTGTACCTTGTTTTGTTTCCAATTATTCTTAAAGTGCCGTTAACATTTCTTACGCTTCCAAATCTTTATGCGAATATGCATTTACAACTTTTAAAACCTGAAAAACGCATGTATGCGATGTTATCGTCATGCGATGATTTGTAAGTGCTTTATTTTTTACCGCGATGTTTTCGACGACGATGTCTTTAAACTGCGAAGTTTTTGAGCCGCTTTATTTTCGACGACAATATTTTGCACTAAGAATTTTTAGCACTGCGATGTTTTCTCTTTGCTTTCTTTTCTCCTACGATGTTTTGAACCACGACGTTTTCGCACTGCGTTGTTTTCTCCGCGACGTTGTAGTCCGCGATGTTTTCGGCTGTAACCAAACTTTCAGTGTTATAAATGAAGAGAATATTTAAACATTCTCTTCGTTGAAAGCTGGATTTAATTAAAATAATAATAAGACTTCAAATTTTTCTTCTTCTCTTTCTTTCTCCTTTTTTAAGAGCCCAAATGAGCATTAGCCCACAAGGACTATTAGTCTCAAAACGGCATTTTGCGTCGAATTTCTTTAAATGTCCAAATCACTTTTCAAATTTTTGCAACTAAATATTATCACCCTGTATTATATTTAAAGAAGATAAATAATGAAGAATCCGCATGAATGAATGCGTGTTTTTCGCAATGTGAAAAAACAATGGTACCTAGAGTCATCAAATTTTGATGGATTTTGAAGCAGGGGATAAAATGAGTTTTCGGTACCTTTATGTAAAACTTCGAATTTTTATAAAGTTGCTAGTAAAAAGAACCGGATGGGCATAAGGGTACTAAAGTTGTCAATCAGAACAATTTTTCAGGCTGTGCTTCTCAGAAAAGGACTCGGCTATTTCAATAAATTAAACTTTATATTCACCGATATGTCAAATTGCATACAAATAAGGGGCGAAAAGGATATATATAATTTTTCAACCCCAATTTTTTTTTAGCCCAAAGGAGCGTTAGCCTAAAACAGCTATTAACCTCGAAACGGCATTTTGCGTCGAAGGACTAAAAGCGTTGAATCACTTTTCAAATTTTTGCCATCAAATATTATCACCCTGTAATACATTTAAAAAAATTACATAATGAAGCATCTGAATGAACGTATCTATGTTTCTCGCACTGTGAAAAAACAATACCTTGAGCCATCAGCTTTTTAATAGCGTAGTCCTCCACAGAATATGGGCATGTGGAAGCCCGAATTTGGAATTTATTTTATTATCTATTTCATATTCTGTAAAACTTTAACGAATTTTTGATTAAAAACTCAACAGTTTCAAAGCGAGCAGTGGCAACACTGTAGGGAATAAAACATTTTTATCATCAGCACGCGAGATTGTCTATCGGAAATTTTACAGATATGCTGTTTTTAAATATTGTAACATAATGTGGCGTTAGCCCAAATGCTCTCGGAACTTGTATGTGTTTGCAAATGAAAAACAAAATGCCCGTTTGGGCCTAATATAATATCTGAAAGCTTTCAGATTTTACTTTCTTTATAAGCTTTTACTTTGTGTATTCATTTATTTATTTTTAAAATCCTACTATTAGCTTACACTCTCCCTATATCTTGTTCAAATTTTCAATCGTTAATAAAATACTTTTTATTCATCCACTGAAGTCCAAATACATTTCTTTGACTTGTAGTGGATGACACTAAATGTTAATGCAATTTTTTCACATATTAAGGTCAATTCCTACTTATTTATTTCTGTTTATCGTAAGTAAAGATATGCTGTTTTTATTAAATATATTACAAGACTTACAAATAATGACCGTTTATTGGGAATTCTCACGTGCTGTAAAAATTAATTTTATAACAAATTATAAATAGTAGTACATGACTGTGATAAATGGGATTGTAATATTTAACAAAAATAAGTGGCAACAGTAAGACAGAGTTCTCAGAGAAGACTTTTAAAGTGTATGGAATTAAAGTATTGTAGGTTTATAGAGTTGGATGTAATGTCCCATTATGTAGCGAAAATTCTCCCCATATTTCTATGTTAACGTGATAATAATATATGTTTAAAATATAATCCTTTTAAATGTCTCTTGCTTCACAAACGAAGAATGCGAAAAGAAACTACAACACAACGCAAGGGACAATTAGAGAAAGAAAAACATAAGCGCCAAGTAAAGCTTGTTACGAAAACTCTTCGCAGCAGGTCAAGCATGCGTCGCTTTGAGCAGTGTGAAATCATTAGATGGAATATTAATAGAAAAACTGGACTGCTCGAAACTCACTGGAAAGGTTCCTTGCAATAATGAAACATTGCAGGAGATGGATAGAATGAGGAATTATAGACCATCATTAGCTTCATAAATTAGAAACGAAAAAATGTTCATAATCTTAATAAAAAGTAACTAAAATAAATTTTTCTTTGTTGACGTAAGTATGAATTTACTTTAATTTTTTTATATTACTTGTCATATCTGCCATATGCTTTATTTCGAAGTCATTTTTCATTCGTACAGTCTAATAGGCGAATATTGTACAAAATATTAAACTCAAATTAAAGGTTTCCTGCACATTTAATCTAATTTAGTACTTCTACATTCTAATACTTTTAAACTTTTTTCGTCATTTTGTTCTTGCCGTTCTTCCTATGTCACTGCATTAAAAATGTCTTTGTCAGATAAAACCTATTGTTTTCACCGTTATTGTCTTATTTTGTATTTTGAAAGCCCTGAACTTATTTCCAAATATAAGCAATTTAGCTGCAAAAATTAAGCCAAAATTGGATACAAAGTTTAGGCTGAAATGAAATTTCCCCTCTAAATTCACCTAAATAGGAGAGTGCAAGAAAACAAAAACGTTAATTGATTAAAATACGTTAAGATTTTATTTTAGCTGAAGCGCTTCTAATGACTGAGTACTGTCGTCTTCTTCAGTTACAGTACAGTTAAAGTAGCTAAAAGCTGCGCTGCTATATACTGTTGAACCCTTTCGAGTAATTAATCATCTACAGCTCTCAAGTCTTAGCTACTATACGTTTCAGACAAGCTGAAGGTGAATGCCAAATCATCATCCGTTCGAAAAGTGGGCCAGAAATCATCGCCCGATCGTTCAAAAAATTTTGCACGAGTAATGCAATGGACAAAACTGAGAATGATATTATTAATGAGGCAGATAATGACGATGTTAATGCTAAAAAAAAAGGACGATGCTAGGTCACTCGGACTTGCTTGCAGCAGAGAGAAGTTTTCGAAGACTTCTGGAAAATTTTGAGTTCCTTTCTGATATTGAGAGGTTTGATTAATGTATTACGATTAAATAAAATAAAAATAATATTTTTTTCAGGTTATTTCAATTATTACTTTCCTTTCCTTTGTTCGTTTCTGGGATCGAATTATTTGTAAATGATTTTAAAGTTCTATTTTGATAATTCAAAATGTCAGTTGCAAAAAAATTGTTAAAAATTTTTAACTTTGCATGCACTTAATTTCACTCAGATGCATGCATAACTCTGCATGCATTTAATTTCACTCCAAGCATTAACATTGAAATTTATTGAATCAAAAATCTCTTGTAAAACTCATAACTTTATTATCTTCTTAAAATCCAGTCCTAGAAATTATTATTTTTGTTTCATGTTCCAAAATGCCACAAAAGTATAATCCACACACAGATAATGAAAATTTTAGTCTTAGCATTTCATAACTGTAAAAATTAAAAGAAGATTACGTGTTTAGTTTTAGCGTTTAAGTAAATTAAAATTAAATTCGTTGTTTCAGAATAATTCGTGTATTCGTTTTATTTAAATTTTTTTCATAGTAATGAAATAAAAATGGGCTGTAATTTTATTATCTTTGAAATGCTCGTAAAAGCTCGTAAGTATCTTTGAAATGCTTGTAAAATGTCATAAATGTAATAACAAAATTTCTTCTGTTACATTAAAGTTATAATTGGCCTACAGAAAAAAAAATCTCAATTTTCTGGATTTTTTTTAAAAATCCGAATGGCCCATTATTCCAGTTGTTTCGAATATTTTGAGTTCTACTATAATTAATATATATTATGCAGCTAATTTGCTTATCAACAAAATCTCGAATTACCCTAGTAATTATTAACAAACGACAAATAATTTTCCAGATTTTATATGTCAAGAACATTAAAAAATTAAAAAGCACATATTTTTAAAATATCCATTTAGATGTTTGAGGTTCATTTATTTTTTAAGCAAAAGTGATGAAGCATTAATATTTTTATAATCTTATTATTAAATGAACATTTTAAAAACATGATTTTTAAAATCTGCTATTTCAAGCACAGCATTTTCTTTTTTTATTTATATTTTTGAAGAAAATGGGATGTACATTTCATATACATACTATATTACATCCGATATATATATAAATCAAACCAGCAAATACACACACACATACAGACACATATATATATTATACATGTGTGTAATGCACATGCGTACATACTTATATCTAATATAAAAATAAAAACACAGAAACTTCTTGAGATTAGCTATAAAAATGAATCTTGAATGATAAAATATGATAAATTAATATCGCAATCATAACAAATATACACATTATTTCAAAAAATACACTTGCAAGACAAAAATACTGCTTATTATAAAATTCTCAACATGTATGAAATTATAAATGAAGGACATAACAAACACTTGATATACACTTGAAATAAAAAATCACAACCACAACAATTACTTAATGCTGATTAATCTTCACTTGGGGTTACAAGTCTGACGTCTTTTGGCAAATATTTATTTGGCAGTAGTTATAAAAACGGTATTCAATAGAATAAGGTAACGTGCTTCAAAATTAAATGAGAAAACTTATCATCCAAATCGTACAAATGTCTCTAACAATTGCCGAATTTATCCGAGTATCTCCAACTGAAGATTAAACTAAATACTTCATATCGTTTTTCAAATACAAAAAACTGAAATCTATGGACGATATTCATTTTGGAAATGAAATAAGCTGGTTGCTCTGGTAAAAGAATTTTCTGGTTAATATACATATATTTAATAATATCAAAAATGAAATGCGCGTTTTATGAAACGCAAAACGTATTCCGAAATTCAAATTGCAGTTTTATTATTGCTAAAACTCAGGAGTTATATAAAAGCGTTTCTGAAAAATTGTTATGAGAATTGTAACAATTTCTATCAAAGCAGAATGAAAGAGGAACATTGTCTTATTACTTATTTATTTCTGAAAGGCAGCAGAAACTTTAACAAATTTTAGGCTGTAAAGTTGCCTTCTAATACTAATTTATAATGGTTTGATTTAATTTCTCTGAAAATAGACAGCTCAGTTTGATAGATTTCGATTTTCTTGGGGATTTTTACTATAGATGTATCATGCACTTGAATGGTAAAATTTGATTGAGTTGGAAAAAATCTGTAGAACTGCATATAAGATATTTTTTAAATTAAACCTTTGGCATGGAGGGATAGAAACATTGTAAGTGTAGTGCACAGCAAAAAAAATCCTGTATTTTTATCTAACTAGCAATAACTAACATTTTAAAGATCACAAATTTGCTGTTCACTAACGTGGTACATTTTGTAGTCAAAATTTCTGTTGATGAGTAAGCTTTTCACTGTTAGCAGACCTATCTTACTAAGTAAAGCATGTTGAAATAAAGGTGATAATAATTCTCTCTGACGGCTGTCTTAAGATCCACTGTATAATGAGCTATATTAATGAACTAAATTACTAATAATTTACATAAATGACATGAATCCGTTCAAAGTCTACTAATAGCAGAAACTAATAACAGATGCTTTCTACTAATAGCAAAATTCCAAACTTCTCAGCTGTCACAACTCTTCAAGGCACACCACTTTGTCACAACGCCATACTGTGAAAGCATTCTTTTACTGTTTGACATTAAATAAAAATCCAAAAATTGTACAAGAAAGAGTTTTGAACAATGAATTTTTCTACTAGACATGCAAAATCCAAATAATTCTGGAGAATTATCGGTTTATTCTGGTCTCAGGTAGCTTATTAGTTTCTCTGTAATTCCAGTTATCAGTAAGTCTCCAGTTCTACAGACATTTTCTTTAGTACATGAAAATATATCTGTACTATTAATCTCCTATCTGTATTTCTTAATCCTAATTCTAGGCATTTTTAACACATCATAACTAATTATTGTAAAAGAAAGCATTCTATATTTTTTTTCTCATGTTCCCATCTCTGAAATTTGGGTATAGGTAAAACTAATGCAAAAATATTTCATGCACAGTAAAAAAAACGAAGAAGCACGCATTACATGCATCTACACATCAGATTTTTAGGGGGATTGTACTCCAACACTAATATGAGTACCGCAAATTCTTCTCTTTCCTGTTCAGTGCCAGCTGCATGATGTATATATATATTATTTTAATTCTCAACTATCAGGAGTTTGATTTAAAACGCAAAGGATTTCTACTGACATACAATGACTAATGGAAAAGAGGTACAAAGCATCTAAATGTTTTAATTACTGCATACGATTTCACTGGGCATTGAATATTTCATAAAATATGTGCCTTAATATACTTCCGAGAGCTGAAAATAGCATTCTTAAATTTAAGTAGAAGACAAAATTGCACATTACCCGCATGTAATCTCATCTAATAAATACAAATTGGGTTATATTTGCGACAAACTACGTTGAGGAGGTTTATTCAGAATTGACTGTAGTACTCCCAGACCAGCTGGTTGATTTGAATTGTCACTAGTATTGATGACTGGCACAGGTCTCTTCTCTACATACCCATAACTACTGGTTACTGGAAGCCACAAACGACCAACATCGTCATCAACCAGCTTATTCGGATTAGCCTCGGTTTCTGGTGGATGAGGAAGCGATTGAGCTGGTGCATACGAAGGTTGTTTTGGTGATTTTTGTGAAACATCTGTCTTGGGTTTTGTTTGAAAATTCTGGTAAATTGCAATCGGAAGCTTTCGATCCTGAGGTGCTACTGTTGGATGCATTACGGGCACTTTATAATTAACAGTTGGCTTTTCTGAATTGACACTGGATTGCTTTGGTTCTTGGGTTTCATTTACCTTATTATCCTTACTCATCATATAGGATTTTTTGGGTGCAATTGCTCCTAACGGCAATGCAGGAGCATATGATATATTTGCCATTGTAGATATTTTCATATCTTTTATAATTTCCTTATCAGAAGATGATTTCATGTTTTTATGATCTTTAACACTTACTTCAGGTTTCTTTTTCATTTCGTCTTCCGTTACAGGCATTACTGTCATGGGTGGTATATTCTTCATTTCATCCTTTTTCTTCTCTTCATCTGTCTTCTGTGTGGTTGATGTGGTGTTGGTTAAGTTCATTTTAATTTTAAACTGTTCGGTGATGTCTTCATGAAAAATCGGAAAATCTTCTATGTCATCTAGATGAGCCTGGTTGCCGTAACCTGGATAAAAATCCAAAGATCTTGCTCGCGGAACAGAATCCATAGCTGCTAAGTCTGCACCTCCTCCAAATCCACCACCATTGTCCACGGTGAATCCATCAGATGTTCCAAGACCCATCATTTTCAAAAAGTTATTGATAGAATGTCCGACGGATCCAAAGCGCTGATTGACTTCAGGTCCATGTTCTGGGGAATCTGCGAAATCCGCAAAAGCATTGCTAATTTCTAAGCTGGCAGCTTGGAGACCTTCAACGTTATTGAACAGAGGCTTGTGACGTGGAACAGAAGAAGCGTACCGAGCAAAGTTGGAGTGCATAGGATGTGGAATTCGATGGGGAATGGGATTTAAGTGTGGAATCGCTATATTACCCCGAAAATATTGCTGAGGTATTACATTATGCCTAAACGGATTAAATGCAGGTCGATTTCCGTAAAATATTCTAGTTGGGTGAACATAAGATGCAGCACTCGAAAAATCCATATTTGGGGGTTGGAAGGGTCTCCAGATATTTCTAAAATGATGTGATTGAAACTGTTGATTTACACCTGGGTAATGATGCAGTGCCCCGTGAAGCGGGTTTGAGAATGGATAAAAAACTGGGGTATTAGTCGACTGCATTGCGGTGTGAAAAAAATTCGCATGTTGGGGTTTATTTAATGGTAAAGCATTGGAAAACGAGTTTCTGAATCTGTGAAACCAACCGTCTGTTGAAGAACTAACAAGAGATCTTGGTTCTTGGTTCACAGGTATTTTCTGAAATCTGTGGGAGAAGCTTTGGTGATTATTGGAAGGTAACGTCACAGTTGTTTGATGTGGGTGATTTGTTGCCAGATTCATATTTCTGTTTTGTCTTCTGGACTGTCTCGGGAGAGGATGAGATACGCTAGTTGGTAAATTGGATGTTGCAGATTTCAGAAGTTCCATAATCCTGTTAGGATTCAAAGATTTCTGCAAGTTGTCTCCAGGCAAGTGCTGGAAACGTATAGGAGTTTTCGGCTGCAGAACAATTAGAGGCATATTTCTCAAGGAGCTGATGTCCAGATGTCGGGGAAATGGTGACTCCTTGTTTTGGTGTGATACAGTTCGTAATTTCTTACTCTCCATAGAACTGGACCTAATAGTCGCCTTTTCCTTCCGTTCCCGCATTTCCGTTGCAAAGACACCGACCCACAACAGGCAAGCAAAGACGTACAACTTCATCTGAAATTAAAGAAAAGAAAACTTAAGAATCCTGTTCTTAATTATAATTTTATTTTTATGCCTAATGTTATTTTAATACAAGTTACGATTGTAAATATTTCTTAAATATCAAAGCCGGATGAAAAGAGAAACTAGAATCTTAATTACGACTGCAAACTCTAATAATTTTATACATGAAGATGTGAGCTTAAAGCACTTTCAGGAGAAAACAGATGCAATATTAAAAATTCTTCATAACATAAGAACGGACATCACCAGGTAGGTTCTTAAAATGAAGGATAACTGTTTTCGGAAATTCCCAGTTTCAAAATACGAAACCTAGAATTTCTG
>KK122280.1:201750-219453 GCA_000611955.2 Stegodyphus mimosarum
TTTAAACATAAATAAATTATTACACTTTTATTCTAATTAATTTTTATATGTATAATATAATTTTAATATGCTTAATATTCTAATTAAATTTAATATGTATGTAGTATTCTAAGATATGTTAAAATGTGTTAAAGCAGCAAAAGCATATTAAAAAAGTGATAAATTCGAAAAAAATTCGCAAAATCGCTTAGACACAAATTTTAGTAACACAGGTTTATCCAAAGTGGCAAAATGCGTGAAAAATCGCACGAACTGGCTACACTGGCTGGGACTCAAAATGAAAAGAGCTATGGCCCTTTTTTTATATAATTGAATAGAAATATTTCTAGAAAATTTTGTTGCTTATTAATTATAGGGTTTTATTTAGTTTTACTAATAGCTATTTTATTTTCTGAATTCTCTTATTGCCCTCGCATTTCCTCGTCAGGGTGTAAATGAGTTAGAGTGAACGAGAGTATATAAACTGTTGGAGCGAAAAGGTTAGAGCGTGATTTCGCCATTGTGTACTCGGGTTGTTAGTTTCTACCAGCTGTTAATCTTAATGTTGGCTACGCATTCTTGCCGCCGAGTTATTATTCTGCCGGTGTTAAGTTTCTTAGTCAGCTTGTTAGCTTAAATTGGATTGTGTAATCTCGAACTATTCTTTACCTTTAAATTTAAGGTTACATTATCTTTTAAGTTTTCACCGCAAGTGGTCGGTGTTTTTGTAAGCACGTAAGTCCATGCCATCTGTTAAATATTTTGTGGTTAATAAAAGGGTCTTTTACACCCTTCCCTTGGTTGTGTTCGTCTTCAAACCTGTGCTAGAATTAGCAACGATCAACACTTAGGTCTAGTCACATTTTATGCTAGCTAAGCCTAATAGATCTTATACAGTCATTACTTTTATTAATTCCAAAAAATGTTAGCGACATTAATTACTGAATATGTATCTCAGTTTTCGTCGGGAATAACCAGATACTCCTTAAATCCTGAGCAACTGCAAAAGAAGCACTGATGCCGAAATGAAATACCTCAAGGAAGCAGAATATTTATGGACTCATCTTATCAGAAAGGCTTTACATGGGTTAGAAGCCAAACTGGTGCAGCAATTTTATTTGACCACGAAAAATGCTGCTTAAAACATTTACCTGTCCTTTATCCTCGTTGTCTTGTCTTTTTATCATTAATTTATTGGCTTCAATTTTTTTATTGCTTCGTTTAATTTTAATACTGCATGTTTTAGTTATCTATTTATCATTTATTTTCAACTTACTCTATCATACTTTTATTTACTTTTTTTATAATGTTACTCATTATTTTTGGTTTTTTAAATATTATTTTATTTATTTAACGTTTGTTTATTTCCCCAAATGACCTTCCTAAGAGGTCCAGTACTTCTGATTTTAGAAGTAAAACCTTGTTACGACAGGGCTAGAAGAAAAAATGCCATTCTTTTAAATATCTGATGCGTGTCTAATCAGACATAGAATTATATCGGTGAAGGAAGTATCAATGTAATGCTTTTATAGCTCAAAAGAAGTAGTAATCTCGAAACGCAATTTTGCGTTGATTCACTTTCCATTCAAGTCTGCTGCCATTCCGCAAAATATAAGTTATTTAAGTTTCAAATTTAATCTGTAGCAATGGATGGGCAAACTAACTGTTTAAAAGTAATAGATGCAGTTCTCTTTAGAACAGTATTTTTTACATTTGACTCTGATTCAGTTAAATAAAAATGCATTTAATTCATGATAGATCTAATTAAAAATAGAATAATTTACAGAAGTACGTATAGTATATTTTTTCACTTTTCAAATGTATTTTTGCACTTAATGCTTTGTTTCACTTTTCATTTGAGTGTGTTGCCATCCGCAAAACGTAAGATATTATTCTTTCACATTTAATCTGTTCATTTAAATAAGAATTTTAATACGCAGAAGATATATGGCATCCCCATGCCAATCTAAATGCATATTTATCTAATATCTCATAAAATGTTTCGCTATCCCACCTGGACCATATCTGTTGATAATACACGTATGTCCATAAATTAAGGATAATTCAGGATCACACGGAAATCAAACTCTAAATTAAAAATTTCACCTGTAGAATTATCGCACATATCTTCAAAAATGATATGCAAACTACAGGAAGCCATCATATGACGCCGATGGTACGTCACAATGACGAGAGTGTAAGAGATGTGTATATAAGGAATGGTAGCAAAGAAGTATTGTACACAAGTGTTCTGTAAGCCGCTCAGTGCCACAACCGAATAGTTATGACACAGAGGACGCATGTAGATGATTTTTTTACGTGGTAGACGCGGCAGTGTGGTATTGGCCGCCTGGAATGCGGGCGTACTCAGATGGAACTATCCGAGGAACTTGGAATAGCCCAAAGTGTCATCTCTAGGCTCTGGCAACGATTCTAAATTGATGGAAGTGTTAGTAGAAGTTACAGTACAGGTCAGCCCCGAATCACAACGCCGAAAGACGACCGGTATTTGGCAGTAAGAAAAAGAAAAAAAAAAGCCAAAGAAGTACACGGAGCATAGCATCAAGCCTGTCTCGTCAGACATCTTCAGCCACGGGTACGACAGTTTCAAGGGAAACCGTGTTTGGGACAGATTGGTCTATATGCTCGCAGGTCTGTCAGATGTGTTCCGCTCACGGCAACTCACTGGCGCCAGCGATTAGCCTGGAGTAGAGAACATCGTCACAATGGGCTTGTTGTGATGTTTTCTGACAAGTCCAGCTTGCAGTCAGATTTACATCGGACTTTCATATAGAGAACTCCGGGTACCTGCTACCGAAAACATCACTGAGCGACACTGTTATGATAGTGCAGGATTGCTCAATTGGGATGGAATTACACTGGGATCAAAAACAGATCTGCATGTTCAGATCGGAACTATGGCAGGCCAAATTTATCGAGACATCCTTCTGGAACAACACGTACGTTTGTTTAGGTGTACCAAGGCTCATAATTCGTTTCTATGGATGACAACGCCGTCCTCGCCATGCAAACATTGTAAAGGAATGCCTTCAGTCTGAAGATATCAACAGTATAAAATGGTCAGCATTCTCACTTGACTTGAATTCTATACAGCATGCGTGGGACATGCTTGGCTGACGAATTGCAGCCCGTCAAGAACCTCCTACATGTGTACTGGAACTTCGGAGAGCACTGCTTACTAAGTTGAATAATCTTCCCTAAGATCAGCTCGATAATTTTATACTCAGCATGAATAGGCGTTATACGGACTGTATTTCATCGTCTGGGAGACATACAGTGTATTAACCGTCATACATGTTAATGTCATGTAATGTTAAGTAAGGTAGCTATTTTTTGTAATTGCTCCCGGGAACAAAAATCATAGCTTTTATGAATGGTATTATTACATACATCATCATTTTTGTTCTTTATCTTTTGTTTAATAAATGGGCTTTATGAATAAGTCCCGTTTGTTTTATTTCTGAATCTTTATTTGCCGGACCTGGCAATTATCCTTAATTTATGGACATTAGTGTATCTACTGATAAATCATATTAAACTTTAAAAAAGCCCTTTTGGAAGACCTTTGAAATCCTAACTCTTTCAGGTTATTAATATTATTACTTTTATTATTATTAGCCAAAGAAGCAATTTGCACAGAAGGGCTATTAATTTCGTTTTGGCATTTTACGTTGTCCACTGTGAAACAACGTTTCACTTTTCAAATTGTTGCCACCAAATATTAGAGCCCTACATTATATTTAAAGAAATTAAATAATGAAGAATCTGCTTGAATGTATGCATGTTTCTTGCCTTGTGAAAAAAACAACGGTACCTAGAGCCATCAAACTTTGAATAACGTAGTCCTTCACTCAGTCGAATATGGGCATCTGGAAGCCCAGATTTGGAATTTGGAGTTTGTTTTATTATCTATTTCATATTTTGTAAAACTTTACCGAATTTTTGATTAACAAACTCACCGATTTCAAAACGAGCAATGGCAACAGTGTACGAGGGGGGAGGATTTATCTCCCGCGAGCAAGACTGTGTATCTGAAATTCTAAATATATGCGCTTTTCAAATGTTTTGTGATATTGCTATTGAGTTGAATTTTATGTTTTAAGTGCCAAGAACATGATATTTAGTAAATATAGGTAGCACACAAAACGTCCCTTTGGGCTTAATGTAAAGTCCGAAAGATTTCAGACTTTTTTTTATTTAATTTAATATTTTTTTACTATTTCAGTAACTGATAAAATAAATTAAACACAAATTTGTATAATTCTGTGTGGCTTTTATTAAATTGATCCTGAAGGATAAGAGTTATATTTGGAGGGAAGAAAATATAACTTTTCTCTTGGAAAGCATCTTTAGGATACGTAAAATTTTACTGCCGGAAAAAATAACCTATCATTATTGTTATTATTATTATTATTGTTTTCCCCTGTCAAGGTGGGCCCCTCGCCAGCAGCTAACAAAAGTTGCTCCTTATACTCACTGCTAGAGTTTAGCCGGTTTAAAGTGCTTCGGCAGAACTGGTGTTGTTATTGTCTTGCCCATGTATTTGATGGAAGAAGAGTTACCAGAGCCTCAAGGAGGTTGGCCTTCTACTTCCACCCCAATATTGAGAGAAAGCACCTCAGTGTGTGGTCCAAGGATCATCCACCCCTATCCTCTACCACAAAACCACACGAGAGGACTTTCGGTTGTCCATGTATTTAGAGTACCCCATGCCGCAAAGACACTATACATTTACAAACATCCATGCCTTCTCCAGGATTCGAAGTTGGGCCGTTCTATACAGCAGTAGCTCCCCTAACCGCTTTACCGTCTGAGCGGCGTTCGGCAGAATAGTTTCCTAAAACTATTTAGCTAGGAAAACTGTTTATTAAAATTAAATTGTAACATTTATTCAGATAATTTGTCGTTGCTTAGTTAGTAGCTAATTATTGTTTGTTTACGCAGCAAATTCTTTTTTAAATTATGTAAATCCTACAACTGACGATACCTCCAGCAATAATACAGTACCTTCTTATACCACTCTCCTTGAGTGCTAGTCGAACGATTGCATTCTCACAATGTAATCAGAAGAATGATTAATTCTAGAATCACAACTTTCCTTGAATATTATCTTTCTTATCAGCACAACTTTATCCTGTAAGTTTCTTAGACGCTAAAGTATATTGTTTATTTCATCCTGTCACTTTTGTGTTAATTTTTTTTTTTTTTATGCTGCCCTACCGTTAACTAAAACAAAAGTAGTCAGAAGATGCTAAGGAACTGGCTAAGAATGGAAAGAAGAAACCACGAAGAAATATTTTGCAGTAAAATGTTAATAACAAAGTGTTGAATACATCAATGTAGGAAATACAAAACAAAATGTAAAAGAAAGTTTATCACCATTTAATATTTTATTATCCCAGAATATTTTATACAATTAAGTCAAACTGATATTTCTAACTTCAAATGCAAATTTAAATATGCACGAGAAAAAAATGTATAGGCATTTATTTCAGTTAATGTTATGGACGTTGGTTAATGTGCCTTAGTTAATGTTGTAAATGTTAGTTTCATCTACGTTCTTCCTAAAGGAAAAACAGAGCACTTTCTTCAGCTAATGTACTATTTCTTTAAGAACCAGTATGAAAATAATTTAAAACCATAATCAAATTCATAATAAATGTAATGTATGATAAGATTTTACGCAAATGAAAGAGTAAATTGGAATAAAAAAATTAAAGCTTTCAAATTTTACATTACACCCAAAGGTACTTTTTTTTTTAAACTTTTTGTGCGTTTCCTTTATTTATTAAATATCATGTTCTTTGCATTTAAACCATAAAATTCAATTCAACAGCAATATCGCAAAATAATTTTAAAATAAGCATATCTTTAGAATTTCCAATACACAGTCTCGCGCGCTGGATATATAAATTTTTTTTCCATGTCACGGTACGAAAACCACTGTTCGCTTTGAAAGCATTAAGTTTGTTAATAAAAAATTCTTTAAAAAAATATGAAGTAGATAATAAAACAAATTCCAAATTCCAAATTAGGGTTTCCAGATGCCCATATTCGGTGGAAGATTACACTATTCAAAATTTGATGGCTCCAGGTACCGTTGTTTTATCACAATTCGAGAAACATACATACATTTATGCAGATTCTTCATTATTTAATTTCTTTAAGTATAATACAGGGCTGTAATATTTGGTGGCAACAGTTTAAAAAGTGAATCAACGCAGGAAGTGAATCGATGCAAAACATCAAAACGAAATTAATAGCCCTTCTAGGCTGCGCCCTTTGGACTAATAATGTACTTGACATACCATATTTGATGCAGACATACCGTTTTTCCCTGTGGTCCCCCACCCAGTAACTTGATAGTTCCCAGTAGTTTATTCATAAATATTTTTTATTTCATATGTGCAGGAAGAAAATAACAAAATATTTCTGGCAAAGATCATATGAAGCCAGAAGGTTACCGACCTATCAGCCTTTTGCCTGGTCTAGGCAAAATTTACGAGCGAATTATTATGAACAGACTTCAAACTTATTTCGATCTTTTACCCAAGGAACAATTGGGATTTCAGAAAAACCTTTCAACTGTTAAACAGCTCGTTCGGCTAACTGAATTTATTGGAAATGCTCTGCATAACAAATCTTGTGTAGCCTTACTCATGCTAGACGTGGCGAAAGCCTTCGACCGCGTCTGGCATGAGGGGCTCATCTACAAGCTTATCTCCTTAAACATTGAACCGGAAATGATCAAGTTACTATACTCCTTTCTTACAAATAGAAAATTTTTTGTTTCCATAGAAAATGAACACTCAAGTCTCAGGAATATTAAAGCTTCTGTTCCACAAGGTTCTATTTTAGGACCCCTTCTTTATCTCTTTTATGTGTCAGATTTTCCGCCCCTGGATCTGATTAGCGGCTGCTTTATCGGCTGCTATGCGGACGATACTGCAGTGGCTGTCAGATCCATTAGGGCTGAACATGCAGTATTAAAACTTCAAAAATTTATGCCTTCCATTGAATCGTGGTGCACCAAGTGGCGTATTGCTATTAATGCATCAAAGTCTCAACTTTTACTCATCCGGAGAAGATATGCACGCAAAGGATTCTATGGTGAATTGAAATTATTTAATGAAAAAATACCACTTGTCACCAAAGCCAAGTACCTTGGTATCGTGCTGAACACCTCCTTTAAGTGGAATGATCATATTGCAAAAATTAAACAGAAGACCATAGGAGTAATTAACAGCCTCACTCCCTTACTTGGAAAATATTCAAGACTAGACCTTTATAAAAAACGTCACATATACACTGCTATTATTCGTCCAATTATGACATACGCTTCACCCGCATGGGCAGCCTATAAGGCAAAGGATATTAAAATTCTTCAAATTATTCAAAATAGATTCTTAAGATTAATTACCGGAGTTCACTTTTATGTTTCTAACGATATGCTACATAAGGATCTACAAATTGAAACTATGGAAAAATATCTGCACAAATTGAACAAAAATTTCTTCGATAAAGCCATAAATTGTGACCGACTGAAGCACTTCAACACGTTTGATTACATCATCCTTGAAGAGGACGTTGACCTTCGTGCACTTGCAGCATTCCTCACGCGGAGTGCTAACTTCCCCACGTAATAAAAATTCATGACTGGTTTCCGTTCACACAATGTTTAATATCCTGTACATGTTTGGTGCCTACCTTACTTATACTTTTCAATTTACATTAACTGTTTTGTAACTCATGATACTGTATCGTATTTAAACTTGTATATTTTATATTTATTATGCATTGTATATCTTTTCAGTCGTCTTGTATTTGCCACTTGTGGCTTCCCTTTTGACCTTTACTCTTTTATTTTTTATTTGTCTGGACTTTCAACGTCTTGTGGCCTTTTTAGGCAAATTTTGTCATTGAGCCGGTAAAGTTGCATTATTTGCAATAATTCGGCTATAAAATCACTGACTGACTGACTGACAAAATATTTCTAAATAAGCTACTCGGTAATATCAGTATCGTAATATCAAGATATGGAAAGATGAAACTTGGGAGGGAATAAGGAAAGAAGAATGAAGAACGGTATACGTTGCTATAGTTACGCCATCTATCCACGTCAAAAAGAACTACACAGGACTGTGGGTCAGATAAGAGTTTGATTTTAAGGAGTAGCTGCATATCAATCGAATATAGCTGATCGAAAATTATGTAACATATTTTTAATATATGTTTTTTACACAAAACTTGAATTCTTAATATTCAGGAACTCAGTGACCCAGAAAATCTTAAACTCTCATAAAATGTAAGTGTGGATGCCAAAATCTGTGTTATGGAGAAAAAAAGGAAATACATATACATCACTAGAAATAAAGAATGATAAGGAAATTAGGTTAAATTTGTGCTTAAAATACATTATCTTTTAATAAAACAAAGGAAAGTACTTTAAGACACACATGAAATAAAAATAATATGAAATTTTATATGAAATAAAAGCTTTATTTCATGTGAATTTTATGCATGCAAAAACATATGGCCAAACTTCACAGAAAAAAGGAAGGAAAAAGAAATTTCTAAGTTTTATTTGTTTCAGAATACCTAACGTATATTCCCAGGTTAGCGAAGCAATTAAAAAAAAGTGTGATCTTGTTTTGAAAGCAAACGTGTTATCATAAATAAGAAATTCAATTGCTACTTAAGCAAAATAAAATATGGTAACAGTAATCACAATGTTATTATATTCTCTGCTGTATCCGAGAAACACAGCAAAAGAAAAAAAAAGGAGCAGACAATAAATAAAAATTTCAAAAAACCAAATCTCTGAAAACTACCATATAAAAGAACACTTAAATAATAAGAATACAAAGAATAAAAAAATGAATAAAAAGTAAAAGAATTAAATGTAAACAAACAACGATTAAAACCGCCATGATAAACAAATCCGTGTAGCTAACAGAGAAATAAGAAAACACAAAAGAAAAAGCGGTGTCAATCAATATAATAAAGTGAAGTATTATAAATAGAGAAAAAAGTAAATGAACAATTGTATTTAAGCAAAGAATAGGAAGAAAAGAAATATGAATACTTACAGATATCTTGCAATAAAAGATTAGAATTTAAATGTATATATAGAATTAAACATAAGGAGAAAGATTCTGTTTTTCTATTAGCATATAAGGAATATACTTATAACTGATAAGAACAGCAGAACTGATAATATTCAATCTAATAACTATCTCTCATTCAAAGCAATCAAAACAATTAGACAGGAAAACAAAAAAGTACTCATTTTGAACACATTAAACAAGCAATGATAAATGAAATCAATACTTATGTATCGATTGATTAATCAATACTTGGTGCATCAATACTTAATGTATTGATTGATTAATCAATATTTAGTGCATCAATAAAACAAGCATCACTTAAAAGTATATAAAAAAAAGAAAGAATAAAGAAAAAATCGAATAATCGAATAGAAGAATGAAAATGAAACATGAAAGGCAAGGAATATCGACTGGGATGCTGTGTCATTTCCGAAAATGAAACACATTTATTTTCGTCAGTTACTTCAGTTTGTGACAATGAATTTTGTACATCAACATTTTATTTGCAGATAATTTGGTAAATGAATAAAATTAATTAAGTTAAATAATTTAAAATAAAATTTAAGTTGTTAAGATAAATCGCTCCTCTAAACCTATATTCACAAAGAGTGGAATGTTTACCAAATGATTGGGAAATGGAAATTAGTTTTGGAGGTATTAAAACAAATATTAAACAATTTTAATACAATTAAAACAATCAATATAATTTGTATAAATTTGAGCACTACTTTCAAAGATTGAATAGAACTTTCTCCTTCATCTGCAGAAATGAAAAATCATTAATAATTTTTCTCTTGCAATAATTTTTTATTTTTTTCCTCCGACAGGTTATGAACAAGGTTTTATTCAAACCTTCGAACAAGTCTTGCAAATTTATGAAACATATGCTGATTCTAAAACCACTATCTTGCAAGGAAAGCTCCACCGTTATTAGTCTGTATTGTTCTGCCTATTTATATTTGTAAATTTTAATTCTCTAGAGATACGGGACAAAAATTGGATAGCTTAGTAATCTTATAAGCTATATGAAACGCATAATGGAGCACACATACTGCATTATTTTGAAGATATTTAGAACTAAGTCCGAAAATAATAAATAAATGTTATTCCAAGATAGTAATAATATGTATTTAAATTATTTACCGTACCAGTACTGCAGATAGAATAACACCGATACCAAGTATGAAATTACATACATAAGAATTAAAAATACCAACTTAAATACCTTTTCAATAAATTCCTTCTATTTTATGGTTTAAAATGCCATTCTTGAGCGAAAAAGTGTTTTGTTCCCTATCCTCTAACATTCAATAGAATTTATTTTTCTGCCATTAAAACCATCAGATATTTTTCAACTTGAATCTTTGTCTGCAGTTTCAGAAATTAATAGGACTGTGTAAATTTAAGATTCCATTGATTTATTATTAGAAAATATAAAGATGTACAAAAATATTACTCTCATTCTCACATATTTGGTTTCAGAAAATGCGCATTTCTGTAGTGTCGCCATCTAGTGAAAGGAAATATGACTAATTTACTTATCCATGAGTAAGTCTCCAAATGTATGGTATATAAAACAGTAGTATCAAATGCTTGAGAATCCTGCTTAAAAAAATAAGAGTTTATTACCTCAAAATACCTGAATGATAATAAAATCTTCTGCATTTCGAAGTAATTTTGCTTCTTATATTGCAACAAATATTTCATGACAGTTTGAAATAAGTTGTATTCAAGTTTATTTACCACCATGGTAATTTGCAATAAAAGATATGTTTCAAAGCTTTATCTTATAATTTGTTTTTGGTTTAATCTTTTACTTGGCTTTATCTCGGAATCTAATTTTCACTTTCACTTAATCTTCACCGAGATATCAAAGCAAACTTTTATAAAACCTTTGGCAGGCACAAAAGGAACTAATGTTACGAAGCAAATTGACTGAAAGAAATTGTAACTTAACTTGCATAATAAATGCATTTGACGAAAAGTTTAAATGGTATGAAAAGTAAATTAATAATTAATTAAATTTGTTTTAAATTTTACTCGTGATTTTTTTTAATGAATAGTTTAATTTTCTTTAGCAGTCTTAGGCTTACAGTATTTTAACATATAAAACTCTTTCATTTTTAAAATGAATTCAATATTTTTTAACTTAAATTTACCTTAACTAGAGAAATATTCAGTAATACTGAAATATGGGATCTACTATCAGAAAAACTGAGAAGAAAAGAAAAAAAAATTTTTTTTTTCACAGAAACTATTTTTTTAAGACGACCACATCTGATAGTGGCGCCATCTAGTAAAACATCACACAACTAGAAATATAAAAATTTCATTCACAATTCATCGCGCAAAATGAACACCAAAAGCAATGTGAACCCAGAAAAGCAGCTGGCCAGATATTCATAAATAATTCATCGAAATTTACCTCGCATTATGGTATATTAAGTCACAGAGGAAAGCGAATGTGACGGAACTTGTTTCAATTTTTTAATTAGGTGCACTAATTTATAATTAAGCATTATTCAATTCAACTAATAACCGTAAATATATGTATGAGTCTAGAATTACACCTGGACTGGAAGAATTACATTAAATTCCACCCTTCAATCATTAAAAATGAAATCTGTTTGTTTGTGTCCCACCCGATCGATAGTAACATCAGATCAGGTCTCTGATATCAAAGCAAGACCACAAAATTCATCGTGACAAGAGTTCTAATATACTGCATAAGTGGCAGTACGACTTCGTTCAGTTCCGCCCCCAGTTTTGATGGAGAGCACCCCGACAGACGGGTCCTTCTTCTCCTACTACTAATCTCTCGAGAGGACTTTCGGCTCGCCGCTTATTTAGAGTGCTCCCATGACACGCAGACACTATACATTTACAAAAATCCCTGCCCTTTCCGGGATTCGAGCCCGCGCCTTACGGTACGACAGTCAGCGTCGCTAACCACTATCCCGGTTGGGTGACTAAATTCAAATCTAATGCAGCAGGTTATAGTTTCGCAGTTTTATCACATTTTATTCTTTAGAAGAGTTTTTTAACATTTCACCCACTTAGTTTTAACCATGGTTTATTGTAAACTGCGGTTAAAATATTTTAATCATAATATAAGTCTTTCTTAGTGGTTGAAAGATTTTATTTACTCGAAAAAAAAAATTTTTACAGTCGCTCCATAATGTAAAATACCTTTTTCGAGGGAAAACGAAAATGATTCCGTTATTTTCTTTTCTTGTACTATGACTGTTTTCAGCATTCAGTCTCTGCATATTATAGCATTTAATTTTCTAACGTATTCCGTGTATACGGGTTCGGAATGGATTGAATGCACAAGTCGTTAAAAAGTTAATAAAATTTATGCCTTTCACAAGAACTAAAACAAAATGCTGAAATATTTCCTCAAAGATATTCGTACAATATCACAATATCTCACGGCAGTTATATTTTGAACTACTAAAATGCTAAGCAAAACTGAATTCAAAACGGAGAATCTCACCGCGAATTCGCTACAATCAATAACAGCACTAAGTAAACAACTACAGTTCACTTAAAAGAACAACTACAACTGAACTGAGATGTTTAATCCGGCTTTTATAAGCTTTTTAATCCTGCATGAAATCATTCTGATACGTTCTCGATTTTTTTTTTTTTTTTGATAGCAAAAACAATTACGATTATCTATTTATTAAATGTTAAATGCACGAGCTCTTGTATTTTTACTTTTCCTGCGTAGCTTTGTCTTACAATTCGTCACGCACTGCGTTGCACGGGAAAATAAAACAATTTTAATCATATTTCTACTAAAAATAGCTAAATAAATACAAAATCGTAACAATACCGAGAGAAAACGAAAATGATTCGTTATTTTCTTTTTTCTTTTGCAATGACTATTTTCAGCACTCAGACTCTGCATTTTATAGTATTTAATTTTCTAACGTATTGCCAGTTTTGTTAGTCTAATCTCATTTATAAATATTGACTTCAGGTTAATGTATAGTGTATGCTGACTTGGGTTCATATGTATGGATAGCCATAGGTATAAACATAGATAAAAGAGTGTATTTTAAACAACGTACACTGATCACATCTGTTGTCTGTGGATGAAATTGCAGGCTCTGAACATGAAATAGATTCAGCGGAAGACACTGAGCAAATACACATGAATTGTTGAACAATTGAACAATAACTATCTATCTGTATCTATGATCAACGGGTACAGGTAGAAATGAACGGATACCAAAAATTCACCGTTAGTCATAGAAGCACATGAATTGTTGAACAATTGAACAATAACTATCTATCTGTATCTATGATCAACGGGTACAGGTAGAAATGAACGGATACCAAAAATTCACCGTTAGTCATAGAAGTACAGTCTCGCCACAGTAGCTGCGCAATTCCGCCCAGATTTTGAGGAAGAATACCTCGAACGGATCCAAGTGTTTCCCATGGAGGCAGGAATTAAGAGGAGAAGCCCTAGCTGGTTTTCTCATCCACTGCCCTAAAACAGTGGCGCACCCCTCATGGAGACAAAGCATTCAGTGACTTGCCATTTAGATCAATGGATTTTGACATGATCGGAGATAAACATTTTGTAATTACGTCGTAAATATACGTATAAATGTACACTGCGCAAAAAAGACAGTTCTATATCTCCCGTTCTACTGGATCGACTGACGAAATTCAAATTGCGTTTTTCACGTCTCGAAAGCGAAACTTGGAATATGTATTAGATTTATATATAGCATTGCTCTAATATAGGTATTTTGAACGCGAAATCGGAGTTTTTCTGAAATAGCATACCAATTTTTTTTTCATATTTCGATTCTACTACTCAAACTATGCCTAGATATTAAATTTTGTAAAATTTGGTGAGAAATTTATGGAAAAATTTTAAAATATATCTTGGCACAGTATTTTCAATTTGCGCCAAGAATAATTCACTTGGCGAACTTCTTAATTTATAGGAACTTTTTTCCTTTTCTTTTCTTCCATTGTCCACGAGATGAAAAAAAGAGCCATTACTCATACTTTCAAATAATTTTAACAAAGTGCGTAAACCACATGTTCGTTATTATCTCTTATAATAAATACGCCAAATTTCAAAACGCGCCAAATGTAAATTCCCGTATATCATAGGAAAGTTTGAATAACAATCTCTAATTTTTTGCAGGTATGCTTAGAAATGGATCTACTTTAAGATGATGGAAAACATTTTATAGGTTAGAATGCAAAACGTTTTTACAGAAAATATTTAAAAATACAAATTTTAAAGATAAATCATAAAAAAAATGTGCGAATTATATTTGGATTAAGCCTAAATTTCAAATTCTGGAAGGAGGAATCAAGTAAGTTTCATTAAAAAAGAGATATTAATAAGTATATATCAAATTCAATTAATATTGTGGAGATAAATGTTTGAGAGCAAATTTTTTTAAAAACTACTCGTGCGATTTTTACAAAAGTTGGCAGTTTGGCATAATTTCAGTTGTAAAAACAAAATATGCAAAAAACTGGCATACCGTTTCAGAAAAAGTACGATTTTGTGTCAAAATACCTCTATTAGAACAATGCTATATATAAATCTAATACATATCCTTAATAGCGCTTTCGAGACCTGAAAAACGAAAGTTGAATTTCGTCAATCGGCCCAGTAGAACGGAAGATATAGAACTGCCCCCCCCCTTTTTTTTCCGCAGTGTACGTCAAAAAATTAACTTAATTAAAGTACTGTACTTCAGAAGGTATTTTTTAATATGAGAAGGTTTTTCAATTAGTAGTAGAATCTTGTCCTTCATATATAAATACCAGAAGCACAAGAACACATTGCTATTAATCGGCGAAGCATGAAATCTTTCATTTACCTTCAATACTATGGAAGTCCGTTGCTCATTAACATAAGAAAGTGAATAATTTTAAAAGTCATTTCGTATGTACTTCTTAATATTATTTTATATGATAATAATAATAAGTGAAATATATTTAGTTACTAAATACCTTATTATATATTGATTTCGTAATTTCTAATTGTACTTCTTTCATATACTATAATCCTCACCCAAAATAAAATTGAACAGTTGTGGTGAAATTCTGTATACATGTACAGAATGCAAGATCTTACATATTTATTTCTTACTTCCTTATACGACGCAAAGGAAGTACTGTAATCGCGAAAAATTTTGAGTATCATATTTCAATGAAAATATCCATTTTCACCGCTATCGAACGAAATTTACCAATGTTTTTGAGTGACATCTGTACGTAAGGACAGAATAAAGGAGTCTTTTTTTTTTCCAAAACAGATTGTAAAATGGATTCAAAAGAGATTTTTTCCTGTCATGTACTTATGTACGTACACTGGTGTCCAAAAGTTAAGCATAAATTGTAAAATGCGAAAAACATGGAGTAAATATTCGTAAAATTATTCCAAATTTCTTACGGATATTAATTGGGTGAAGAAGAAACATTGGGCTTATGCAAAACTTTTCAGTCGACTACGTCCTGCGCGAAACACCTGCGCATGTCGGAACGCAGAGAAACCGATTCACGCAGCATAGGCAGTTCAGACAAGTTTCGGGCAACTGCTGTGCGAAAGAACGTTGTTAACCATCAAACAAGGTGAATGATGGCACAAAGACGCCAATTGGAGATGTTTGCGAAAGGAAGAATCGTTGGAATGCTGGAATCCGGATAATCACAAACCGAAGTGTCTCGAATTCTGAATGTGAACCAGTCTGTAATCTCAAGACTGTGGCAGAGGTTTCAAAGAACGGGAGATGTTACCCGACGACCAGTATCAGGTCGACCAAAAGTCACAGCCCCTCGCCAAGACCGATGTCTGGTAATAAGTGCGCGACGTCAGAGGGGCAGTACTGCCAGAGCACTGGGTTCGGCGCTCACAGTGGCCACAGGAATACGAATTTCGAGACAAACTGTTTACAGGAGATCAATCATGCTGGCCTGTATGCCAGGAGACCAGCAGTTTGCATTCCGCTCACGTCTGCGCAGAAATGCGCTCGTTTGAACTGGAGTTTGAAACATCAACATTGGAGTGTGGGAGAGTGGGCCAATGTGATGTTCAGTGACGGGTCCCGGTTTAGTCTGAGTACTGATTCTCGTCGGGTAAGGGTATGGATAGAACGTGAAACACGTTTTGAACCAAGAAACATATCGGAAAGACATCATTTCCCATCAAGGGGAGTAATGGTATGGGCAGGCATTATGATGGACGGCCGCACAGACCTCCATTTCTTTGACATGGGGTCTGTGACTGGTCAAAGATACAAAGACGAAGTTTTTTAGCCTTATGTTAGCTTGTTTCGAGGTGCTGTCAGTCCTGACTTCATATTTATGGCTGATAATACGCCATGTCACCGAGCAGTGCTGGTTGATGACTTCCTTGAAACGGAAAACATCCAGGGCATGTGGTCCCCTGATTTACTGATTCCCCTGATTTAAATCCTATCGAGCATGTATGGGATATGCTCGGGAAACAAATTGCAGCCTTTTGCACCCACCAAGCTCCGTTACAGAACTGAAGAGAACTCTCCAAGAAGCTTGGAACCGTTTGAGCCCACAACTCATTCATCAGCTCATAGCAAGTATGGTAAATCGCTGTGCAGCATGCCTGTCTGTCAGAGGTGACCAAACGCCTTATTAAACTGCAGCATCAGTAATTTATTTATTGTTTTCTTTCATTTTTTCTTTAAAGTGTGAACCTTTGCTATTCTCAGTTTTCTTTCAAACTGCTACTTTGGGTAATAAAAGTAATTATTATCGTTCTTTTGATTTGCTTCCTTATTTTATAACCATTTTACACTCGCAAATCACGTTTTCCTCCATTCTGATTTATAGTTCCTTCTTTATTCACATAATTATCAATTATGCTTAACTTTTGGACACCAGTGTACGTACGTATGTATCTTCCATAACTCAAAAACGAGTAGCCTCAGAGCGTTGAAATTTTCTATATAGGACTGCTATATCATGTAGTTGAGCACCTCCCTTTTTAGTTATAATCGGCCGCAACAGAAGTATACATATAAACAAATATTTAAATGTAAGGAAGGACTATTAAAATTCCTGCGTCGAGGCTGCAATGATTTAATTAAACATAATTATAATTAAAGGAGAATACTATTAAAATTAAATCAAGAGTATTACAATTTGAAGTTTAAATTCCAATTTACAAATTCGCTACTTTTAAAGTAATATTAAACATTTTTTTTTAATTTAAAGTTTCGAAATTTTTTTTGCAAGTATTAAATAGTTATGAGTCAAACTGTTATAGAAAAATTGCCTTATTAGCAATGGCCAATAATAGTGTATATGCATAAAACTGTGATAAAAAGGGATAAATTTGTTAATGATAATTTAAGTAATGTGAAGAAAATTACTTAAAAATGAACAACCGATAAGATAGTGAAATAGTACCGATTCATGAGGAGGAATTAGCTTACTTCAGACTCCATTCAGTCGCTCAGACATCGTGTTTCGGCCTCGCTATGCATATGCAAATCGAAAGTAGAAATGAAATTAAATGTAAATATTTAATTTCCCAAATTTAGCATACTCATATGCATATCAAGAATCCCCC
>KK122280.1:219465-247624 GCA_000611955.2 Stegodyphus mimosarum
AAATTAATTTAAATTATTTGGAATAAAAACCTTTTTTAAATGCAAATATACTTTTAGAAGAAAACGTAAGTATCAAATCAATGAGATGAGCATAACATGTAAATATGCGAAAATAAAGCTTTATAATGTAAATGTAAATAAAGGTATGTGTAATAAATCATAAATTCAATTAAATGAAATGTTAAATTTAAAATTAATTATGCCAGAATAATTTTGAAAACCAAAAAATTTAAAACCCTGCACATCGTTTTTAAATAATTAAATTTTAATAGGAGTATTCCCCTTTAAAGAGCTCAGTTTTTTTATTCTTATATGTTGGTAAATTGCCCATTTTTTGCTTTAAAAATGATTGAATTATGTTGTTCTTATGTTTCGGTTAAGGTGTTTTATCTTTAGTTAATCTGCATGCAATAGTTGTAGAATTATCAACAATTTAAAACTTTAGTGGTGATTTAAGTCTAATGAACCGCCTTTGGTTTAAGTCTGAAACTCAGTAGAAGAGTGAATGAAGTCAGTTTCTGCACCTTCAATGTCTTTTTACCGGGTGAGACCAAAAACATTCAGTTTTGTGCACAGAAATATCTGCGTTCTCACCCGCTGGCCGAATTGTTTGTTTTTGCGTAGAAACTCTAATTTTATTTGTAAAAAATATTTTTCTTAATTGTTTTAACTGCATTTGGTGTTTTGTGGTTTTCCACATTTTTCAATTTTTAATGACGGTATTTCGAGTTTTTATGTAATTTTTGCATTGCTGCGAAGTGAGGAGTGAATTAATTGAATGAGAAATAATATCTCCAATTTAATTCGAGGAAATAAGTTTAAATGAAATGCAGCAAAAAATATTTATAATTTAATAGGCCGTACAAGGAAGTCATATGTTGGCCACATCAGATTTTTTAACTTTATTCAAAAGGTAATATTCATTTTCAACATCCTGATATTTCTTGTTTTTACTCTTTTATTTTCCCCGCCCCCCCCCCAAATAAAAGAACGAAAGAAAGAAAAATTTTCAGGAAGCCAAATTAGTGCTACTGTCTGTCTTAGCAACATATCCCTATAAAGCAAGATTTCCGCTTATGCAAGTACGAAAACAATATACAGAATCTACGTCAATGCAGAATAAGGCATTTGCTTGCAATTATCACCAATTCATCCTAAAATTTAAAAAAAATAATAAATAAATATCTGAAAGCTTTCAGATTTTACATTAACGCCCAGGAACGTTTTTTAATATTTTTTTGTGTTATCTTATTAAATATCATGTTCTTCGCATTGAAACCATAAAGATCAGTTCATCAGCGATATCACAAAATATTTAAAAAAGCATAACTTTAGAATTTCGGGTACACAGTCTCGCTCGCTGAAGATCAATTTTTTTCCCTTACAGTGTTGCCATTGCTCGCTTTGAAATCGTTGAGTTTGTTAATCAAAAACTCATGAATGCTTTACAAAATATGAAATAGATAATAAAACAAATTTCAAATTCGGGTTTACAGATGTCCATATTCGGATGTAGAAGTAAGTTATTCAAAATTTGATGCCTCCAAGTACCGTTGTTTTATCACAATGCGAGAAACATTGCATATATTTATGCAGATTCTTCATTATTTAATTTCCTTAAATATAATACAGGGCGATAATATTTGGTGCCAACAATTTGAAAAGTGATTCAGATTGGCCCTTTAGACTGAAAATTGTACACAGAATTGCAACCCCAAGTGACTTATTAAACGGTTTTTTACATTTTTTTCATCATAAGTGTTAATTTAGGCTTACAGCGTACAATCGTCTAATTCAGTGGCATCAAACTCGAGGTCCTCGAATACGTTTTATTATGAATTTGTTGCAAATGCGGTGCTTATAGCTCTAGAGTCAGTAAATTTATTAAATAAGTAAATCAGTCAGTAAATTTAGTTTTCCAGCCGATAGAGCTTCAGCATTCTGATTTTTCACGGTTTGGATTAGATATTAAATTACTTATTCAGACAGAGAATATATATAAATTTGAATTTTTTTCTTTGCGTTATTATTATTATTGTTTATATATGTTCTGATAAATATTTAGTAAGTGAAATTTAAAATCTAGGTTTTTTGGTTTAAAATGTTTTTAAATTTTATTTAAAAATTGTTTTGATTCATCAGCTGCTTTCAGATATTGCATGTAATTTGAGTTTCAGACTACTGTTCTAATTGACTTCTGTAAAAAGTAATAAAAGTTTCAGATAATAAGAAATGAACTAATATATATATTTGACAAGAACTGCATGCAATGATTAACTTGCAGGAACTGAATTTATTGTAACGACCTTAATGATGCTCTAAGCAATAATATAAAATATCTATTATAACATGAACGAGTTTGATTTATTGAACTTTAGTTATGGCTTAACATTTGACACTATCGTGTTGGGAATAAACTGAGATATTATGATAATTTTTTTAGTTTCATTTCATGCACATTGCACGATTGTTTAGATATCTCCTTATTTGACATTCCTGTATTATCTACATCTTTTTCTACCACTACAAAACTATTTTTAGACATCATTAACTTGTAAGACGTAAACTAGGCCTAAGGGGTTCTGCTAAAGGAGTTCATTCGAAAAGGGCGACGCGAATCAAAAACGTTTCAGAACCACTGTTTTGCGTTTTCTTCTTTCTTGAGCAGGAAATATGAATAATCAACTATGTCTCCACCGCAACTCGAGTCACGGAACTTCCATTTGTAGCCGAATATGTTAACCACTTATACCACAACAGAACACATGAAGGAAAGCTTTAAAATTTAAAATTAGTTTTGAGTTGACTTTTAATTTTATTCAACAATAATTATTAAGTTTCATGAACTGATAAAGCAGCTATTACTTAAGTAAAAGTTAAAAACATTTGTATGTTTTCTATTAATACCTCGAATGAGCTGTCATTGTTTTCATTATGTGTATTTCGTGTCCAGGCAACATATAAGTTGTTGACAGTTCATTTGCGGGTTGTATGAATTGCAAACTTCGTGCAGAAGCGATTCAGTGAACAAAGTGAATATCTAAGTATAGGATATTTAATTTTTGTTGATGTTGTTGAAAAGGGCTAAAGCTCCATATAAACAGAACAATATAATACCGAGTCTCCCTCCGCAATCTCTGATAATGCTTCGAATCGATTACTTTAAATATGTGATTTTATGTTCTATACTTTTATTTATGGAGGATTAAGTTTTAACCCAGAGCCGGTTATAGTTTTAGGCGAACCTATGAGAACACTTAGAGGCGTAAACATATGGAAACGCCTATTTTACTCGTAAACAAAGGAACGTGAATTATTAAATTTTTTTTCGGTTTTGTAATTTTTGCAAAATATTTTTAAATAATATTGTTAGGAAATGCTCGGCTGAAGTGAGAAAGCTTCTTCATACAGTTGGTTTAGGGTTGCCAGAAAATGGCAGGGAAAGGCATAGCTGCCAGACTTGGCATGAAGTCGTCCATTTGTCTATATTTGGCGAAAAAATTGGGGATATGCCATAGACGGAGCGAGAACATTCTAGAACCATTCTTGGTAGTTTATGTCGGGAATGCTCTCGAAGGTAGGATAAAGTTATATATACACTGCATGTACGCATAGAAAGTAGTATCTTGAATTCAGTAGTAGTATGTGAAGTTCAGTAGTAATGTTCTGAATTCAGCGATTAGCTTGAGAGCCACCGAACCGTATCGGGAGCTGCACTTTAGTGCTTTGCTGTGAAGCTGTCTTCCCCGTTGTAGCATGATAGTCTGAATTGTTGCTATTGTTCCAGCGTGTTAAGCGTAGTTTTTCGGCGGTAATATGCGTGTCTTTGGGTCTCTATTGTGGACTCAAGAATCAGAGCACAATTTATTTTATTCGTCTACTGTTTCGTCTTTTATTTATTCCCCTACTGTTGGCGAATAAATTTTGTTTTGATTCTTAATCAAGTGTTATCGTCAATTACTCCAAATCCAGCAACCCGTAAACCGCAACAATATTATGCGAATGTTATAAATATATATATTTAATATTTATATTTAACTCACGTAAGCTTATAAAACCAAACAAGAGCATTATCTGTGTTTTACTACTAACTGTAATTTTTATTGTGCTTTTGTTATGATGATCTTGTTTTTATAAATGTTCTAGTGTAACAATATAGATATGTAGAGACTATGTACAGGGTCGCCTAAATGTTCTTTGTCTAGGGACACTAAGTATTGTACTGCTGAAATTAGTAACTTTATTAACTACTTAGATTGAAACAATGCGCGTCGAAAACATCGCAGGGGAAAACGTCGCGGAGAAAACAACACAAAGCGAAAACCTGGTCATACAAAACATAGTGAGAGAAAAGAAAGCGAAAACATCGCAGCTGTAGCTCTAAAACATCGTGAGATAAAATATTAAATAGAAATAAATAAATATAAAATAAAGCGGTTCAAAAACATCGCATTTTTAAAACATCATCGTAGAAAATATCGTGGTAAAATATAAAGCTTCTGCTAATCATTGTGTACGATACATTGCAGACATTGTTTTTCAGGCTTTAAAAACTGCAAATGTATATTCGCATAATTGTTTGTGAACCCTGGAAAGAATGAGAAATATATTTAGC
This sequence comes from Stegodyphus mimosarum, assembly GCA_000611955.2. NCBI lineage: Eukaryota > Metazoa > Arthropoda > Arachnida > Araneae > Eresidae > Stegodyphus > Stegodyphus mimosarum. Next base: position 224,081 of record KK122280.1, read on the forward strand.
TATATGCTTTATATTTTTGAAAAAACTAATAATGTTTGGTAAAGAACCAAGAAAGAAACTTAAGCATTAAAAAATTAAAAATTAATAGAAAATTAGTGTTACGCGTAACAGTTAAAGAAATTTTACACTCATATAGTTAAATGTTAAAGGTCATTATTCAGTTAATCTCTTTATCAAGCTGTATTGGTAGATTTTCATAAAAAAATTTAAGTCTGAAAGATAAAAAATTTAGTCTGAAAAAGATTAGAAAAGGGAGGAGAGTAATTGCCTGAGGTTGCCTATATTAAAATTGTTTAATTAACTATCAAATTGCAGAATAATTTTCTTTCACTTTCACTGTTATCTGGTATTTTTTGTTAGACTATATTTGTCATGAAAAACTCCAATGCCACTTTAAAAAAGAGATTAGTTAAATAATGACTTTTAATAATCAAATACGTAGCTTTAGAATTCTATTAATTGTTGAGGGTAGTATTAATTTTCTACTCATTTTCAGTTTTTGATTGCTTAAGTTTCCTTCTTGATGTTTCTACCAAAAATTTATTAGTTAATTCAAAAATATGAGATGCGTCGATAAAAATATTCCTCATTCCATCTAGTGCTCACAAATCGTTATACAAATACACATTTGCAACTTTTATAGCCTAAAAATCTCACGTCTGCGATGTTATCATCATGCAATGATTTGTAGGTGCTTTATATTTTGCCACGATATTTTCTACGTCGATATTTTCATATTGCGATGCTTTCGAACCGCTTTATTTTCGACCAGGATATTTTACCCCACGATGTTTTATAGGTACTGTGCTTTCTCTTTGTTTTCTTTACTCCCATGATGTTTCAGAACTACAATGTTTTCGCTTTGTTTTCTTTTCTGCCATGATGTTTTCGCCTTGCATTGTTTTCTCCGCGACGTTTTGGTCTGCGATATTTTTGCCTGCAAACCTAAAACTGTTCCAAGATATTAAACTAGACTTGAATTCCAAAATTAGATTTAATTTTCTTTTCTATTTTTATGATACTTGTGTTTTTTAACTTTACTCAAATTTCTAGTAAATTTTTCTTTGAAGTGTTAGACAGTAACCTGACGTTTCTAGATTACAATTTATTTTTTATTACATTAATTGTTTTTTAATTTCATCTCTTTGGAGTTTAAAATAAGGCAATCGAGATAGGATGGGTTATTTTATTAATACGTGCTGCCAATTCTTTCTGGAAAGAACTCGAAGAAATATATTTGCCGACCTTAAATGTGTTATATTGAACCCTGGACAACGCCCTCGAGTATGATTAGTGATCGGCTGAATGAACGATGAGTTCAGTTTTTCCGGATATATGCTTGGGAAGAGAGGGTCATGTCATTAGAAGGAAGATTAGGGAAGAAAAAAGTAAGACTGGCTGCGCTATGAAAGAGATTTTAATTATTAGAAAAGTAAAGCCTTTTAATTTTTATAAAAGTTCTACGAAATGTTTTCACTCCTTCCATTATGCCTTGGTATATTCGAAAAAGAATTACATATTTTAACTAACCATTTCCCAAATGGCGGCAGAATACATCTCTATCATAATATATACTTATATACACATATGCATGCACAATTTTACATTTATTAGGTACCAAGTTCATTTATCACCATTATAAAAATTTCTCTCATCTTGTTTTTGACCCTTTGACCTTACTGAATCCGACGGTATTTAAGATCTGGCAACTGAAATATTCCTTTATTTGAAATCGGATGGAATCTCAGATTATTACTATATTTATGAAATAATTATTTGCATAATTTATTTAATTAATTTTTAATGGTTGAATAAATTATGTAGGATTTTTACGTTTATTTAAATTTTGCTCACGTATTTTTAAAAATTTTAATCTTGATCCCGTTTTCTCAATTTAAATCCCAGAGAAAAAAAGGGTTATAAATTAATTATTTATATGTTATAAATTTATTACGAAAAATCAGAAAATGTCTGCTTTTCATTACACTAACAAATTATCGTATTTCAATTTAGGCGAATTAATGACCTGTAGCTTTTAACTATAATATTTAAAATTAAGTGAGAATAGACATTTAACAATTTCTAACTATAAAACTTAAGTTAAGTCGGCAAGCATTCCATATATAACACCGTATTTCTTCAGTTCTAAGTGTGCCATTTTTCGCATGTAATGTGAGGTGCGTTTAAGAATATGAGGTTCTAAATGCTGTTTGAGAATTTCTAATTTTCTGAGTTACTAATTATTCTAAATTAATTAATTTTTTCCAATATTATTTTAAATAATTATATTGTTGTTGTTATTAAATCGAAGTTAATTATTAACGTAATATATAATAAATATTTTTGAACATCAAGTAAATATTTTTTTTAAATAATTGACTAAAGCATGTAGATTACAAGTAGATTATTATTCTAAACATGGAGACTTTTATCCTAAAAAAATGTATTTTGATTCTAAACGTGAAATATAAGTGAAACATATATAATTTTTCATTTATAGAATGAAACATGCTTAGAATTAAAAATCTGTTACTATCCGTCGGAGGTCTAAAATTAATTAAGGAGTGCTCCTTAGAAGGATGATAGCTTAGAATCAGAGAAATACAGTTAATTCTTATTTTATACCTTTTACTGTTAAAAACCAATGAATTAATGAGAGCTAAGTTATACTAATCAATTAATAAGCACTAAAATTTCTTTAGATTGTTGAGAAAAATTACTGAAACTAACGATTTTAATACACAAACCAAAAAGAAATAAAAATGAAAAATTTACCTTTTTAGATCCTCTTTTGGCTCCTCAGATCCCGGAATAATGTTTTCTCAGATTTATTTTTCAAGTATATTTAAAAGTCTCCAAAGTTTGCTAACAGCAAACAACACTCCAATGTCAGCAGAAATTTCTCACCTGTTTTCTTGAAGCAGTCATATCCGCTTCCTATTTCTTCTAAACCTTGTCAGCAGTCGTAGTTAGTTTCTAGGGGACCACGTGACGGGTCCAATTTTATAACCTGCGCTGAGGAGAATGCGGGTCACGTTCCGTATTCGACCACAATTCGGCGCTGAGCTTCCTTAACGAACTCTTGACCTCTTCTGTCGCCATTGAACTTGAGGCTAAAAAAATCTCCCCCCCCATTCATTCTCGTAATCGTTTGTTCCTTATTGGAATGAAATAATCATTCATAGCGCTTTCCTTTAGTGAAATGAGAAAGTCCTACAAATGTAAACTTAAAAGGATATCTTGTCTTTCATCCTTCCTCGTTGAAGACATTTGTGATGAGTATAATTTAGGTAACTGTTATATTTAAGGATTAATGAGAACAAGGCAGTTCTGACACGGAAAGTACGGTAGGTATGATAAAATTCCTTATTCCTTACAGCATTGGAATAGCAAAGATATTGATGCTGAAGTAAAAGATGAATTGATTCGAGCATTAGACTAAGATATAGTAATATATTTCCAAGGTACAATATTTTATCGAAGTAACAAGATTATAATGATCCATTGTAAAATTTATTATTATTTTAGCCCAAAAGAGCGTTAGCCCAGAAGTTCTATTATTCTCGAAACGGCCTTTTGCGTCGAATCACTACTAACGGCTGTATCACTTTTCCTTGTTGCCACCAAAATGTTATCGTCCTGTATTATATTTAAAGAAATTAAATAATGAAAAATCTGCATGAATGTGTGCACGATTCTAGTACTGTGAAAAAAACAACGATACCTAGAGCCATCATATTTTGAATAATGTAACCCTCCACTCGAATATGGGCTCCTGGAAGCCCGAATCTTGAACTCCAAATTTGTTTTATTATCTATTTCACGTTTTTTAAACTTTAAGGAATTTTTTTTTATTAAGAAACTCAATGATTTCAAAGCGAGCAGTGGCAGCACACTGTGCGGAATAAAACATTTTTACTTCAGCTCTTGAGAGTATCTATCGGAAATTCTAAAGCTACTCTATTTTTAAATATTTGCAGTCCAAAGGGGCGTTAGCCCAAATACTCTCGAAACATACACTGGTGTGCAAAAATTAAGGACGAAGTCGAAAAATTAGCATATCAGCTGAACGAAGAGGCAGAGCGGACAGAAAGACCAATCAGGCGATTAAGTAAGATGATGTACGGTTACACATGCACAGATATGCAGGTAGACGTAATGGGGGAGTGTCTGAGTAGTATAAAGCATGTTGTCGGTGTAAGATCAGTATTTCTGGCAAAGAGATTGCACTCCGTATAGCAGTTAAAATCACACCGAGTTGCTGCCTCAGCGAGAAATGGCGAATAATCAATCTGTTAGACGACATCTAGATGCCTTTAACCGAGGTCAAATCATTGGGAAGTTGGAGGAAGGCCGCAGTGTGACAAGTGTGGCTTCAGAGTTCGGAATTGCTCACAGCATCGTTTCACGACTTTGGAGACAATTTCAAACTACAGGAACAGCTATCCGGGGGTTTAGTAGTGGTCGTCCACGAGGAACCATACCCGCAGATGACCGGTATATTGCCTTACAGGCCAGAAGAAACAGGCGGCAGACAGCGGGAGAAATCGCTAGACACACGACACAGGCGACTGGACGACCGATATCGCGTTTTACCGTGGCCAGAAGACTGCACGGTGGTGGTCTGTTTGCACGACGCCCTGTACGGTGTGTACCTCTAACGCCTGCCCATCGGAGAAGGCGTTCTCTGTGGTGCCGGGAACACCGGAATTGGAGAGACAATGAATGGGGACGAGTACTCTTTACAGATGAGAGCAGATTTAGTCTGAGTTGCGATTCTAGACACATACACATCTGGACAGAGCGGGGAACACGCAATAACCCCTTCAACATCATCAAAAGGGACTGTTTTGGAGGTCGCGGAGTTCTCGTTCGAGCAGACATAATGCTTGGTAGCCGGACCGACCTTCATATCTCCCAAGGAGGTTCGTCACCTGGGACTGCTATTGTAACGAGGTTCTTCTTCCTTACATGCGTCTTTTCACAAGGGCTATGGGTCCTCAGTTCCTCTTCATGGACGACAACGCTCCACCTCATCGCACAGTTACTGTCGAAGAGCTGTTGGAGAGTGAAGATATTGAACACATGGATTGGTCGGCAAGGTCTCTGGATCTAAATCCCGTCAAGCATGTACGGAACTTACTAGGGAGACCCGTGGCAGCACGTAACTTATCGCCAGTAACGATTCCGAAACTGCGATTGGTGCTACAAGAGGAACGAGCAGCAGTGTCTCAACAGCTCATTAACAACCACATATCCAGCATGCACAAATGATGTGAAACCTGCCTAGCAGTCAGGGGAAATCATATCCTCTATTAAAGACCGGATGTTTCTTGCTGGACACCCATCACAGGGATGTTTCGGCCTTCAGTCGCATTGCGCTCCATGCTACTTTTTCAATAAAGCTTCTTTTTATCCCTCTGATTTCTCTTTTAGTAAGTGTTGCTTACATTACTCATGTCCTTACATATTGGGGATCTTACAGTATTAAATGTGTTGATTTGGAAAGCTTTTGTACAAAGTTATATTGAAAAAACTGTCTCGTCCTTAATTTTTGCACACCAGTGTATATGTATGCGTAAATAAAAAAAATGTCCCTTTGGACTTAATATAAGATCTAAACGCTTTCAGAGTTTTTTTTTTAATTTATTTTATTTTTTAAGGATGAATTAGTGCTACGAATGAAACAGTGGCGTAAATTAAGTTGTGAGAGTGAGCAGTAAGAAATAAAAGATTGTGGAATTAATATGTGAGTCAGTACTGTATATACTTTTTTGTGCCCTGGTGCGAGATTTTATTTTGGTGCTCTTTAATGGGATATAATAATTAAAAAAATTCAATGTATTTTGTAAGTTTTGATATATGCTAGTATTACACATAAAATTTTTCATATTATTCTTAAAATTTCAATTACGCACCGATTCAGGGCACTGATCTACAATTTCGTGTAAAATCCGAATATAACTTTTGGCTTCGATTCTAGAAACATTAATAATAACAAGTAAAATAGTTATTTTGTTGCGGAGGAAGGAAAGCAAAAACTATAGAAAGGCCACGAGTTTAATCGCAAAAAATTTCATGATCCAGAATTTACATTGATAATTTCGCGAAAATTTCGATTTATCCTAACATTTAAAACAAAACAACCAAGATAAAAAAGTTAGTAACAAGAAATCGTTTATCGTCAGTAACAAGAAAAAATCCACTTACGCAGAAATCAATTGCAAAGTATTTAAATACATATTCAGTAACAAAAAATAAAATAATAAACAAAGATCTGCAAATTAAAAAGTTAAAAAACATAATATTCACCAGTTTTTGCCGAGATATGTGGCTCAACGCAGAACGGCTTGTAGACCCTGTATCGAAACTATTTAGCTGGGAAAAGTGGACATACGTTGTGAACCTTGATGAAGCATGGATTTACCTAAATGCAACAAAAAAAAAGGTCTGTTTATTATATAAAACGAAGACTAAAAAATGCATAAACCTGGCGTCGCTATGCAAAGAACATTTCGGTAAGTAGCTTATGATTGTCACAGAATTATCTTACCATGGGAAATAAAAAATAATAAGGGTAAGAACAAAATGTTAAAATCAACCCAATGTACTATCAACGGCCTAATTTTGCAGAGAAAACTCCATTTCTTTTTTCCAGTAACTTTCAAAGAGTGAAACTTCATCAAGTCAAGGCAACAAGTCGTACTTCGAAAAGCACCGTTGCACTTCTTAAAAACAAAAATTAAGACTGATACAAATATTGCATATAACTTTTCAACGTATTCTTGCGAAGTTCCCGGACCTTTCACATATTGTGCCTTTGGTCTCTTGAAAAGACTCTTTCTGAGCTCAAACCGTTATGGGTGATGGACTGTAAAAAAGTAGTGGAAGAGAAATTGAAATCAGAATCCCTGAAAGTTTTATGAAAAACCCTTCTATTGTAGAAATCACGACGCAAACTTATATTCCGGATAGAACACTGAAAAAAATATTCTTTATTTTATATATTAACTAAATGGCCCTGAAATCGTTCTAAAAATTTGTAAGCACCCTCTATATGAGTTCGTATAAAGGAGCAAATATTGAATACCTCTTTCTCCCTTCCCCCCAAAATAGCCCCCCATTTAATGCTATTTTCGTTATGTATGTAATAATAAACAAACAAAAAGTTCAGTTTAATACTTAGCCCAAGTAAAAATTCTGTCACTGATTGCAATATCCTTGGAGCTCAGACCAGCTTTACCGAAGCATTGCTGTTACGATAGAGAACGCAGTAGAAGTTACAGTGCTTCGTCGAAAAAGGACTTCTGAACGCGTTCTTTCATGCCTCCTTCATAGGCCGGCGCTGGAGAGGGTGCACTTTGTTTTATAATCTAAAAGCAAATGCTGAGCACTACTGAGAACAATGAACTTTCAAGATAGCCACTCCCAGTGCTCGTGAATTTTGAACTTTTCTGCATTTCTATGTACTATTAGTGCACATTTCTAGTGGAAAACACTTACCAGGACATTTACCAGCTTGTGAAAAATTGGTTTTAATAATTCTGCACGACAGATATTTTTAAAATTAAGTTTTATGTGTTTTTCTGCCCCAGCCAACGGCATGGACTCTCAATCATCACATGACATACCTCTACATTTGGACATTGCCTATCAATGCTTATGTAGTAAATATCGTAAATAATGTTACTCTTTTATATATTCAAGATCCTTAATGAGGAATTATGTACTGATATATCATGTTTTTTTACTTCTAATTTCATTTATTGTGCTTTATTGTATATACCTGTATCTGAAATTACACCACCCACGATGAGAAATCTCTTAGTGGCAAAGTGCCACCTCTTCCTTTAAATATTTCACATCTTGTCTCTGGGACATCTTCTATGACTCTTCTACTTCCAGGTTCCCATATTGGAAGACAACTGGCAAAAAGTCTGCAATTCATGTAGGCTAGGCCCAGTATAATAGCGGTAAATGGAATGGAAAACGGTGCAATCAGTTCGGTCGCACTAAATGGCAGAATTCAGGGCGGCAAAATTTGGAATGTAAATATTTTTAGAGTTTAGAGAAGGCACTAGGCAATAGAATTTAGGGGTTGCAAAATTGGAAGAATTCAAGAAAGTGGAGGACAGCAGAATTTATGATCCGCAGAGATTGCATCGCCAGCAAAGCTGCCTTGAGTTGGCTATTCTCTGATATGAATGGAATAAAATTGGTGTTATTCGCGAATAGCTATGTCTTTCTTCTTTCAACTAAGTGGTCTGCCTTCTTCGACAAGCACCTTTCTTTTTAGGCTCTTTCCCGTCAAGAATTGCAATTTCCACTGCACCACCGTTACAGCAATGTTTTGATGAAATTGGACTGAGTTCTAATGACACTACAGTCAGTGATAAATGTTTTGGTTATTTGCGCTAATTTAAATGCCTTCAACTGCTTGCTGTTACACTGTATAAAATTATTTTCTGAGAGAATGTCTGTAATGCTGCGTTTACAGGAAAGTTAACGATGTTGTACCTCGTTAACTTTTCAAGCTGTAATAATACACAGTATCGAAAGTCATAAAAATTCGCATGCTCTCCTGTGGATACTACGCTACAAATGGGATAGTGTTAGACACAAAAGTGGCATTAACCGTGCTTTCTCGCGTATTTTTCATCATACACTTTTAGTGCTTGTTCTGAAAAGAAATTAAATATTCGTATCAAAAGCCGCCATCAAAATATTGATTACAAGAATAAAAAGTGTTTAAAGTTGACAGCTGAAATTCCTGTCTGTAATTATAGGATAGTGAAGAATGCCCCCAAGCTTTAATAATCATGTAGAGCATTCAAATGGAAACGGATTTTAGATTATTATGAAAAAGAATTACATCTAAAATATCATAATGAATTTCTGAGAAGTAGTATAGCTTATTTCGTTAAATTTAGATTTTCCCAATTATTGTAAAGTTTTTAAAACATGATATAGTTTTACACTTTTTATCATTTTCCCGTTTTACATTTGATTTCTCATTATGCAAAAAATACCAAAGCCGTTTTTTACTTCCTTGTACGAAGTAAAAAGGTAGTATTGTAATCACGAAAAATTTCAGGTGTCATATTTCAACGAAAATATCCATTTTGACCGCTATCGAATGCAATTTAACGATGTATTTGTGTGATATCGGAACGTAAGGACAAAATAAAAGACCCTTTTCCCCAAAAAAAATTATAAAACTGATTTAAAATGGATTCGGAGGAGATTTTTTCGTGGCGTCTGTGCGTACGTACGTATGTATATATGTATCTCGTATAACTCAAAAACGAGTAGCCTTAGAACGTTGTAATTTTGTATGTAGGACTGCTATAACATGTAGATGTGCACCTCCTATTTTGGCCGCAATCGGCTGCACCAAAAGTATATAAATATATGTGTGTATATATATATATATATATCCACTCTGTTACTCGGCTCAGTGAACTCAGTTGTTTTATTCTTATATGTTGATAAATTGAGCATTTTTTGAGCAATAGTGGATTTGTTGCCAATCTAGACAAACTAAGCTTCCTAACAACAAAGATAACTCCTTCTTTTATTATTGCGAATTATATCATGCTTATTTCATTCTGGAATTTATTCAGGAATTAAGTGTTTAAGATTTACTTCGTAATTTTTAATATACATATTTTGAGTTTGTATGTATTTTTGCCATGTCGCGAAGTGAGAACTGAATTAATCGAATGAGAAATACTGAATCGTCAGTGAAAAACTGTTTCCCTGCTTTTTTTCCTGTTTGTGTAATTTCTTTTATACATCGTTTTAGATTTATTATGGTATTTGAATAGAACACGTGGCAGCGATTAGATAGTTCTTCAGGTGATATAACTTTTTATAAATTCCGAGTTACAAAATGAATGAGATGTAACGCTGTTAAGTGAACCTAGCGATAAAGTGTCAAGAAAAAATTAGTATAATTTAATATTCCGTACAAGGAAGTCATGTAATGTACACATCAGATTTTTTTCGTAGCATATTTAGAGTAACATAAGGTATACCCCACAGGAAAAAAATCAACTGCTCAAATTTTGACTTATCATTATTTTGCCAGATATTACAATTGTTATGTAGTGATTTTTGGTTAGTTTAGAATTATGGATTAATGTGTAGTTAATTGCAGTTATTTGTTAATTAATTATTGAGTGAGTAAATTATATGCATTAATTTATGCTTATTCTAAATTTTTCTTCACGAATTGTATTGCTTATGTTATTGAATCAATTATTTGTATGCGAGTTAACAGAGTTCTCATTCTTACGTTACGCGTTCGTTAGTTCGGGAGAAGGAGACAATGGGAAATCGGTTGTTTCTGCGTAATATTTGAAATTTAAAAATACTTCCTTTTTATTCACATGGATGAAATTTATACCCTCTTAAAGAGAAAAAAATTACCCTTCTTATGAATCTACTTTCATGACTGTACGTCGCCCCGTTGGAGAATTATGCCCATTTAATTGCTAAAATTGTTGAATTTCGTGTCTAAAAATTTATTCTGCTATAAGCGTCGTTTCGGAGCACTTTTTCGTCAAGGTCATGTACTGCGTCCGCTTGCGTGGTACGGGTGTGGTAGGTTTGTCACATTCTTTTCCCTCACCCCTCCTTGTTGGCGAAGGGGGTGGCGAGGGTGGAATTTTTTTTGGTGTGAAGAAGGAAAAACTAAGTTTTCGCAGCACTGTTTTGTGTTTGGCGAGATTTGCATACTAATTCACCAAATTTGGTGATTTTCGGAAATTCTGGATTCGGGACGAATGAAATCGTCATGCAAGGCCATGTTCACTCTCTTTGCCTTGGATTCGCAGCTGAAAGAAGACGCTTCGATTTTTTTCCTTCCTCTGGAAGAGCTACTATGTTGACCCAGGGAGACCGGTAGAATTATGCCCATTTAATTGTCCGGGCTTCGTCCGGAAAAAGCGGCCTTCGGCTTGTTGCTTGCTCCCATTGAGGAAGAGATGAAGAATAAGAAGGAGATGTACTTCTATTGTTTTTCTTCGAATCTCAATGCATTTTCCACCAGAGCTTGACGTTCCTTGAATCCCGCTGAATTCGGCTTCGTCCAGATCTCTCACTTCGAAAACATCCATGCACTTATCATCATCCTACTAGGATGGGCCAGATTAACATCGATAGCTGGCAAGATTTACGTTCGACGGAGTGCCTTTTACTACTACATCAGCCTACTGGTTGTCTGGGAAAGAATTTCAGCAGATAAGTGCCTTCGTTTTTGTCCATAGTTGTAGCGTTTTGTAAAAGTAAATTAAGATTTAAAATTTCAATGATAACCGACACCTTTTGTTACAATGGGTAACGCTTAATTAAGCCTCAAAAGTTTTTTCCTTCGAGTGAGTTCAACCTAGTTTGTTCTGTTCCTCCTTTCACCAGAAATTTTAGTACGGCATTCAACCTTAATTCAGTGAACATGTATTTCTAAATAATAAGGATAAGTAAATTCACACAAATATTGGAAGAGATTTGATTAATTGAAGGAAAATTTCTAGCTATGATTTATTAAAGTAAGGAGTAATAATATGTATATTTAATTTCCAATTAAATTCTATTTAACTTTAGTCAAGGTTTTTCTGCTGGATCTTAAATCCAGGCTGTGTATTTAAGCAATTGTTGCACTAGTAATCTATTTAGGATTTTTAACCTTAACTTGGAATGTAATTAAAATTTATATATAATGGATTAAGACAGGATATTAAATTTGTAAACTTATCTAAATTTTACCTTTTTACTTTAAGTTGTTACTATTTTTGGTTGAGGATTAACTTTAACTTTTGCAAATTAAGGAACGATTAAAAATTTAAATTCTACTTAACCTTTAATTGAGTAATTGAATGTAGGGTTAAATGTAATCATTTTTCTCCAACGGGTCTACATGAGTATGTAATATTTTTCTAACTGCCTAAGGGATTTGCTAAATTTATGTATGTAATTTTTACCTGAGTAAATTAAGAAATTTCTTGAACTAAGTAATCTCTATCAATATTGGTAAAGACACCATGCTCGGTGATTCATTAAATTCCTGTGTATTTGTATGCTGGCCAGCAGAGTTTTGATAACTGCATATGAAATTTTAATATTAATTTTTACGGTGTAAATTTTGATTAATTCATCTCGGTGCATATTTGAAATTAACAATATATATATTATAATTCTAAATGCATTATTTTAAGTAGTCACTTGAACACTCCACAGATCTAAAAATTTAAGTTGAAAGATTGTCTTCCTTTAATGCTGCAATAAATATCCTTGGTTATATATATATAATTGATTCAGAGTTTTTCTTATGATGACTTGTGTGAATGTTCTTAACACCAGTACTCCTGCTTGGTCTTAGGGGTTGTTCGGGTTAGTAAAACACAACGCAATATGAATTTTGGTTTTGATATTATTGTAGGCAAATTATTGTAACAGTTAGTATTTAACATTTGGTACCACAACATTTGGTGACGCAACAATTTTGCACATAACAACTGGTGCCTTGACATATTGTAACATAACACAATAATAGTGTCCGATTGTACACCAGTATATCTTGAACAGTTGCAGACTAAAGTGACTTGATTAATGTAGGGATTATTCCACATTTAAACGTATTCTCCCCCATTCATAACGTGCTTCGAAATAACTGAAATTTTTAATCTTTCAAGTTTTCCACTTCACAAACCAATTCATAAAAATAAAGAGTAAGGCATATTAAAGGATTTTTTTAACCCTGCAATCAGTGCGGTTTAACTGTGACGTATGTTTCTATACTTAAGTGAAAGATTTGGTTTATTTAATTATAGCAAAGCACTCGAGGACTATCTGCCTAAACGAAGGGATGCCTTCGTGCATCCCTTTCTAAGGAAAACGGGCTCATATACACGTTACACATGGGGAAAAGTTCATATACACGTTACAACTGGGGAAAACTGCGGAAACACCTGTGCATAGAATCTCCAGAATTCGAGCCCCGGACAGAAATACCCAGTGTTCAACGAATTTACCGCTCGGCCACTAATTGACCCTTAAGCGGATGGAAAAGAGTAACCACGCTACAAATAATTTATTATTCGTTTTCTTGAGCTTATTTGTCGTATTTAAACTTAACACATTAATGCTTAATTATTGCTGTTTCGAATACGATTTGGATTCCTGAAAAGCAAGTTCTGTCTATTTAGTAAGAAAAACAACCACTGTCAAACAACCAATGCCATCAAATATTTGTTTTACTTTGTTAAAACACCAAGATGGAATTATTAAAATTTCAGGTTCGTTTGGCAAACATAATATGTTATGCTGAGCACCGAATGTGGCCACTGTGAGCAGCAATAATCATTGTTTGTTACCTGGGGAGGATACAGTCAAGGAAGTTGTAATCTTTTGCAAGAGTTCATCTATTGTAGCTGCTGGTGGTCTTTGTGCATGTCTCAGCCAGAGCGTGTGGCACTATAGACCAGACTTTTTTTGTCTCAGAAAGATCTGGTGACGCGCCGAAAAGGATAGAACCATAACATTTAAGCGCGACGTGTAATTGCACGTTCTTAAGGTTGGAAGATGGTTCTAGAATATCTGGGATGCTTCTGAAGATATGAAATAACTACAGGCCTTATATCGTCTGTATTGTAATGTTGACTGTTCAGAGTATCAGATATGCTAACTAGACACGAAAGGGATTTGTATATAATCGCATTTCTTATCATAACTCCCAGTATGTCGATCCAAAGGGCAAGATTCCAACAAGCGCTCCCGATAGTGACGTCATGACCATACATGTCTATCACGATACTGCATGCAAAAGCGGACTTCGTCTGAGAAGCAGTAGCGTAGCTGGGGTGGTAAGAAGGGGCATCTGTCTTCCAGTGCAGCATCCAGAGGAATCCAAATTGATGTTAACCATTGCCGTTTGGTAAACGGGGGGGGTCGAAATCTTCAGTTGTTTCCGGGCCCTGAAAACCCTAGCTGACTACACCTCTGCTGAGAATATGATGTCACGTCCTTCCTGCCTCTATTGTGCGTTGTTCAACGTGCTACTGAAGCCTCAAATGGACGTATGCAGCGTCAAAACAAGGCGAAAAATTACCTCCGTGCCACACACCGTATTTTTTGCACTAGAGAGCTTTGCGTAAATGCACTCTCTACATGATTCATTCTCAAAAGATGTGTGGCGTCTCGGGACTGATGCGTCGAAATCATTATGAGCCTGCATGTCGCTCCTTTCATCTTTCCTCGACCAATCCGCTCCTTTTCCGTATGACAGTGGTTGAATGTCGACCAACACGAGCAGCACGCTAGGTGGTAATATTGTAGTGACATTAGGATTTTTTGAAGGCAAGAGATGTGAAAAATGAACGATGTCCGCGCCGGGACTCGAACCTCTCTAATATGCGCCGAGTGTACTGACCACTACACCATGAAGGCATGCTAAGAAGGAGGGAGAAATATCTTATGTACTCTCCCTTTTAAAGGGCGACTGGGGATTAGGGGACCCAGTCGCTAAATCCTGGTGGTGGAGAATCGTCATCCACCAATTTTTTATTTCGGGAGCCACTGTAGAGACATTAGGAGTTTTTTTAAAGCAAGAGCTGTGAAAAATGAGCAATACCCTGGCGAGGAATCGAACCACGGACCTCTCGAATACGCGAGTTTGCTGACCACTGCACTACGGCATGCTAAGAAGGAGTGAGAAATATTTTATAACATAATACGTAGTTATAGTGCATTATTACTTTCACATGATCTAATTCGGTCACATGCTGACATACGTCCCATCCTATTCAAGGCTTTACTCTTTCAATGAAATAAACAAGGACTGGACTGGATTACTGAATTATATTAAAAGTATACGAGGGCTATCTGCTTAAGAGAGAGGTTGCTTTCCTGGAGAATTTTCTAAGGGAAATTGACTTTTATTCCAAATATGCATAATGAAAACTACTAAAACTCCGATGCACTAAGTGTTCCACCAGTGCTCGAGTTGTTAAGACTGTTGAAGACTAGTAGCTCGACCCGAGTTCACATCCAGATGAACTGGCTGACTACATGGTTGACTTTTGTAGTTTTTTCCCAGGAGTATAGGAGACTGTTTTCCTTAAAAATTCCTCCACAAAGGCAGCTCTTTGTTTAGGCGATTGCCGTCATGTGCTTGCTCACGACCGAGTAATCTAACTTAGCCCAACCTATGCGATTAGCTCGTTCATCAGCCTTTGGGCGCGGATCGCATTACTGATGTTTAATGATCTTAACCGCTCGGCTGCTATGGAGCTTAAACAAGAAGGAACACAGTTTCGGTATGGATGAGGGGAACTTCTGTTTTACATTGATTCCAGGCAGTATTACTGATGTTCACCTTCTAATCATTTTCATGTCTCACACAGATTTATCTGTAATGCAAATTTCAAGTCTATAGCCCGCTTCCTCCATGAGGTTGCAGTATTAATGCCCAGCAATGTAAGTTTTTTGATTTTTTTTTTATTTTAATGGTTGATTTCACTCTAATTTAAATATACTCTTCTGGTTTTCAATTTTGCCTGTTACTGCTCAGCAACGATGGGTTTCAGTAACAATTAATTGCTTGAAATGTCGTAATTTTTATGATAACGAAACCCATTACAAATTTCTGTTGAGAAGAAGGTGGAATAGTGTGAGAAATCTCAAAAAATTCTTTGCTTGTCTATATTATTTGTTTCACAGCTAAAAATTACTACTTTTATGTATTTAAGAATTAAAAAACTTTTTTCGTTTTGATCGCGAAGTATTTTATTCGAGAACTCGTGTAAAAATTTATATTTCACACTTTTGTATAAAAATTCAATGCAGCAAATTACATGCAGTAAAATTTGTATAAATTTCAGTGCATCATTGTTTGCATTGCTGCAAACAATCTGTAGTACCTTCACGGTATGTGACATTTGCCAATTAAAAATATGACTTCAAAAGGGTTAAATAATAGCAAATGTTCAAAAGATAAAGTAGATGTAAGGATTTTATTACATACTTAAAGTAAAAATGTTATTACTATAGAAACTTCATGGAGAAGTTAAAACCAGTACTATTTTTTATTTTTGACACTTTTTAGGTAAACTGGATACACTGAATCTCGGAAAGTTCTCAAGCATCTGATAAACCTGGTATAATAACATTTACAAAAATTTAAAAAATTAAATGTGGTAAACACGTAATACAAACAGTAGACGATCGAAATTCTAAGAATTTGTTTTTTAAGCAAACCAATCAGCACTCAAGTAAGAGGCAGATGCCAAACTCAGATGAGTAAACTGTCATGTAAAAGTCTGTACCAAAAACTAGAGTATAGTGCTCAAGCTTAGTTCAACCTAGAATAGACTTTTCAAGAAGGTAAAAGCGAGTTCGAGCACACAGCAGGTACAACCAGGGACCATTTTACAAAATCGAAGGTGTAGGAAAAATTGTTGCAGAGCGCTCCCTCTCTAATTCTTCAATGTAGTGGATGTTCTAGAATTGAAAATATATATCAGATTTTACATATATTAAGTACTATATATGGATTTAAAATCACTTGAACGTAGAGACTTGGATACGCACCCCTTTCGTTGTTGTGAAAATAAAGCTTTGGTGCAACCATTGCAACCTCAGCAGGCAGCAGAATTAAGGAACGAGAAAGACTGCAATAGGGGGGAGGAAAAGCTTAACGCCAACCATGGGTAATAAATTTATACTCCGTGTTAAAATTCAATCCACTTTTGGCACCTTTGACTAACGTACCACCATTGATAGAAAGAAAAAAGAATATGCTGAAATTGAAGTCAATATGCGTGCGATGTTTATATATATATATATAAATTAGAATATCTTTCTTAAAGAAGGTTTTTTCTGAGTTAGTGTTTTCTCGAACCAGGTGGTAACCAATTAGAATCTGTGATAGGAACAGTTGTCATGATGGTTCACTACATTTCTATCTCGACGGCGGAAAAACATGAAAGGGTGTAGTGATCGCTCAGAAGGTCCACTTATTTAAATGCAGTGACAGTGCTTGGTACGACTACCAAAAACCCCAAACATTGCCAGGCAAAAAAACCCTAGATCATCAATAAGTCGCGTTGGCCCTGTAAATATAAATTGGCATGTTGAATCGTTTCATGGGCTGGAGCCATATTTGTAGCTTACTTAGTGTGATGCAGTAGGAATCGTTTTATCGTTGATGGTCCAATCATTATACTGTGATTCATGCGAAACGATGGGTATGTTCTACTCTAGTGTTTCTTCGTCTTCTGAAGCTCATACGACGAAGAGAAAAGTTCTTACAAAAATTAACAAATCATCATTTGAAAACTAAAAATTAGGAGAAACATTTCCGATGAAAGCATTTAAGTTTTTGCTGACCAAAATGGATATTAATGCTTTTAGATCAGATACGATAATTTTTACCTTTTAAGCGGTTGAAATCTTTGTTATTTTACTGTGTTGCCTCTAACACTTAGAAATCTATTTATGCTTACTGAATTTGCCCTTATTTCCTTTGAATATATAATTATATAATTTTATAAAAAGTCAATAAATGTAAAACATTTCCTCTTATACTATTCTACTTCATAAATAATTTCTTAAAATAATGTCAAATAGCTTTTATTTTTCAGTGCTTGGACTTAAAGAAGTGGTTTTAAAATTCATTTCCTCCAAATTCCGGATATTAAGAATGGAAACGTCTGAAATAAGTTAGCACACTCTATATGTACGCAAAGTTCTACCGATTTTTTAACTCCTTTCTTTTCTGATAAGTTCTGACCTACTTCTCCAAGTTCCATTTAAAATCAAGACTTCACTTTGTTCGTTTAATGCTTTAGAAAGATTAATAATTTCATTTTCCTCTTTTTCTATTCTTATTATGATAATTATCGTTTCTCTTAAAAAGAATTAATTAGAAAATGAATTGATAATTATCTTTTGTTTAGGAAAAAGTGAGTACTTGTAAGGTCATGAATCATATAAGAGGTTAACTATGGTTCGTCTTTTATACAATCACGACCTAACGACTTTTCCTCTTTGTCGAGACCTACAGATAGGAAAATTCGAGGTTATAAGAATATAGCTGGAGGCAGGGCAGATAGGATTCCAAAGAAACAAAGCATCTTCGATATACGATTAAGATAATTTCTTTTCCTTCTTTTTTATTTAGTTTTAATTTCTCTAATAAAATTTCAATTGTCATCAATTAGTAGAGCCTAGCTAAATTTATAAAGATTTTAAGTAACGAATGAATATGGCACAGATGGGCCATTGTTTCGATTTTACTGCGTCTCTCTCTACACATTAGAAGTGCCCATACATTTAAGAATACTTCTAAATGAAATAAATCATGAATATAAATTTCTTAAATGAGATTTCAAGAAAAATATATGATATTCCATTTTAGTCTTTCCCAATTAAGGATCGATTATTTAAATTGAAAGGCTATAGCAATTGTTAAAGTTCCTAAATCATTTATGCCTAGCGCTCCATACATAGCGATGGGGGATTAGCATGCGTAGCTTATGCTGCATGATAACCTTGCCTTGTATAATCCATGTCTAGCATTTATGCCTAGCGATGATTTTATTGGACAATTTTATGTAACCTTTCTCATTAACTGCACTTTTATAGCTTTTTTAGGAATAACAAATCATTTAAATTAACATCTTCTTCTTAAAAATAATACAGAAAACCAAACTACTTTTTTATTTGACTCACACAATCAACGCTATTTTATTGTTGTAGATGAGATCTGACTATAATAAAATTATTCACATTCAGGCAAGAATCATCAGTTCCCTTTCTTCAGGCTCATTTAGTTAATCAGGATAAAATTTAATTCACTTAAGTCACACAAACTCTAAAAAAATTATCATCATCAGATGAATTACACTCATGTCCAAAATTATCTTTACATACTCAAAAATGATGATATTCAATGAAATATCGAATCAATGTGATCCGTATTTGCAGGGAATGTGTGAAAACCAAGCCTAATTAGCATTATCCAATCAAAAGTAATCAAACGGTTTGTGATATGCAAATCTAGGCGTTAGGTCATCCAAGGGTGAATCAAGCGCTTTGCGCAAACTGAATATTTGAGTGAATTTCTGCAACATAGCGTTTGATTTCAGTGTGTAGGGACTCAAAGCGGTTTGTTATGGCTTCGAAGTATCATTTGGAAGAATCTGTAAAGTGGCGAATTATCGGCCGTTTAGAAGCAGGGCAGTCAATCATGGAAACAGCCACATGTCTGAATATTTCAAGACAGACAGTCTCTAAGCTATGGAAACAGTTTCAAAATGATGGAAGTGTTGTAAGGAGGCCTGGACAAGGTCGGAAACGAATGACAACTGCTTCTGAAGATCGGTATCTGGCATTAACTGCCCGTCGTAACAGAAAGGCTACTGCTCGCCAGTTAAGTTCAGAGCTTGCAGCCGCCACTGGAACTGTTGCATCACGGCAAACAATATACAGAAGGCTTAATGAAAAAGGCCTTTATGCCAGAAAGCCAAGGGTATGTGTTTTACTGTCTTCACAGAAAAAGAGGGATCGCTTTAATTGGTGTAAAGAACATCAAAACTGGACTGAACATCAATGGTCCCATGTTCTCTTTACTGATGAGTCGCGGTTTAGTTTAACTGGTGATTCTAAACGTGTTTACATCTGGAGGGAGTCAGGAACACGAAATGATCCCTCGAACATTGTGGAACGTGACCGTTTCGGTAGTGGAGGTGTGATGGTATGGGGTGGAATAATGATCGATGGACGTACGCCCCTACACGTGTTCAGCAGCGGATCTGTGACAGGCCAGATATATCGGGATGAGGTCTTAGATCCTTATGTAAGACTTTTCAGGGGTGCATATGGACCTGACTTTTTATTTATGGATGATAATGCCCGTCCACATCGAGCAAACCTCGTTGATGAATTCCTTGAAAGTGAAGACATTAAGCGAATACCTTGGCCACCAAACTCTCCTGACCTTAACCCGATGGAGAACTTATGGAACTACCTTGGAAGAGCAATTGCACGTATACATCCTCCTCCTAGAGATGCAAATGCTCTGAAGACGGCATTGCTGGAAGAGTGGAGATTAATTCCCCAAACTGTGTTTAACAACGTTATTTTCAGCTTTAAAACACGTTGTGATATGTGTGTACAAGTCAGGGGAGATCATATTCCATATTGAATTCGTAAGACTTAATTCCTTTTCTGAATCATTCCTTTTTTTCTTAACTCTCTTTGTCACACTTTATTACCATTTTTTTGTTTAATGCTACAATTTTATATCATATGAGGGGATCTTCAATTTTTTCTTTTGCATTTATGTGTCACCATGTTATGTATGATTCCACGAAAATTCATTAAATTATAAGTCATAGTCTCTGAGAAATTCGTGAATTTATGCATGTAAACATAATTTTGGACATGAGTGTATCTTGCAGTTTTTTGTTCTTAGCTTTTAAATTTGATCAGATACTTACCTTATGGGCAAAGCAGTATCATTTATATTGATTAAGTTCTCTAGGTAATTTTACATCCTAGTCTTGGAATGCAGTGTTAATTTCCAAATTTTATGCAAAAATAACATAAAATGTTTTACAGCTTTTTAATTATAAATTCCGTTAGATTAAAAACTATCGTGTTAGATCTGAATTCATATTACAGAGTATCAGTTAAATTTTATCATGTGTTTCCATTACACAGAGTTTGCTTATAAGGATACTTGATCCCTAGGATCATTTATCTCCAGAACAGAGGTATCAATATTCCTAGACTGAGTTTTAAACAAAAATTAATTTTAAATAATAAAAAGAAAGAACAAAAATATGAAAGCTTTCAGATGTTATATTACTCCCAAAGAAGCGTTTTTTTTATTATTATTATTATTTTATTTACATCCACATAGATGTTTTAAGAACATTTGGACTAATGTTCCTTTGGGCTAAAAATATTTAAAACAAGACTACCTTTAGAATTTCCGATAGACAATCTCACGCGCTGGAGACAAAAAGTGTTTTTCGTGTACAGTGTTGCCACTGTTAGCTTTGAAATCGTTGAATTTGTTAATTAAACATTCCTTAAAGTTTTACAAAATTCGAAATACACAATAAAATATTTAAAAACAGCATATCTTTAGAGTTTCTGATAGACAGTTTCGCGCATTGGAGATAAGTTTTTTTTCCTTCCGTACAGTATTGCCATTGCTCGTTTTGAAATCGTTGAGTTAGTAAATCAAAAATTGGTTAAAGTTTTACAGTGTGTGAAATA
This sequence comes from Stegodyphus mimosarum, assembly GCA_000611955.2. NCBI lineage: Eukaryota > Metazoa > Arthropoda > Arachnida > Araneae > Eresidae > Stegodyphus > Stegodyphus mimosarum. The sequence continues at coordinate 245,366 of KK122280.1, forward strand.
GGTAATAAAACAAATTCGAAATTCAAAATTCGGGCGCTCAGGTGCCCATGTTCAGGTGGAGGATTACTTTATTCAAAATTTGATGGCTCTAGATACCGTCGTTTTTCCACAACACGAGACATATCCAGACATTCATGCAGATTATTCATTATTTAATACGTATCTTTAAATATAATACAGAGTGATAATATTTGGTAGCAACAATTTAAAAAATGATTCGCCTTTTATAGTGAAATGCCACAAAATGTCGTTTTGAGACTAATAGCCCTTCTGGGCTACCGTCCCTTTGGGCTAATAACTAAAACTAATTTACTTTAGAAATTTTATCAGGAAAGCTAAGTTTGTATTTTAATATGAAGAAAAATAAATTTCGTAAGCTACAAATAATAGAAAATTATACCATTAATGCCAAGAATACACACTCACTTCCAAAAGTTAAGCACGAAGATGTAAAACGCGAAAAAATCAATAAATACTGCTTTATTTGACACAAAATTCGGCAGAAAGTAGCATATATATTTATGCATGAAACAAAATCATTAATTATATACAGAAATGAAAACAATATTAAATTTTTGTAAGTTATCAGATAATGACATACTGGAGACTTAAACAGTGAAAATAAACAGAATAAACTGAAAAAAAGGACACTATTAGCGTATGTGATTCCCCCTCATCTGTATACAAAGTTTACACCTTGTGACCATGCTTTCAATTAGATGGTCAACCACCGCAGAATTAAGCAATCGCCATTCTTCTTGTACAGCACTTTCCAGCTCAATAAGAGTGGCTGGAGGTGGAAAACATGAAAATACAGCACGGCCGAGAGTATCCCAAAGATTTTCAATGGGATTAAGGTCGAGCGAATATGCTGGACACGCCATACGCGCAATCCCTTCACTCTCCAGATAGTCATCGACGATGTTAGCTCTATGGGAAACGTGCGTTATCGTCCATTAAAACAAAAATAGGGCCAACTGCTGCAGCATACTATCTCAAAATGGGTTATAGGACTTCATCTCGATACCGGATAGCCGCCAAAGAACCCTGTTTAAAGATGTGCAGGTCGGTGCGATATCTTAATGAAATCCCTGCCCACACCATAATGCTTCCGCCTCGGAATGCGTGATGTTCGGTGATGTTTTGGGATTGATTGCGTGTTCGATGTTCACGCCATATCCTTATACGCTTGTCATCTGGCTGCAGAGCAAATCTTGACTCTTCAGTAAACATGGCGTTGCCCCAGTGAGACACATTCCAATTGACATGTTTCCGGCACCACTGTAATCGTGCCCCTCTTGACGGAGAGAGGAACACAAACTCGAGGTACCCGGGCGTACAGTCCATTCATACGTAATCTTCGGCGTACAGTAGCTGCAGATATCGCCTTACCAATGGACGCTGTAACCATAGATGTCACACGTGTGGAAGTCGCTCTGCTATTCCGCTTGGCTACAATAGCAATATATCGATCTTCCGCGGGGGTTGTAACCCTTCGGCGACAGTTTACGGGCCGTCGGATATCTGTCTGTGTGGTTTGGAATTATTTCCATAAAGGTGAAATTACAGAATGATGAACGCCGAAGAAGAGAGCAATATCTGTGATCGACTGTCCTGCTTCAGTGCGCCCCACAACACGCCGGCGCTCAGAATCTTCCATTCATCTTCTGGAAGTCATAGAAACACGTATGTCTTGAAAACAAATTGTACGAAAGTTTTAAACACCTTCTATCAGCACTTACAATCAACTTCTGTAACCCTTCATAAAGCTGGCTTCTTATAAGACTGCCTTTTTTGCATATTTCTTGACATGAAACCGCGATTGGCTGTTATCTAACATATTTGCATACTTCCATCTACCTCTGCAGCGAATTGCATCCTCTTCAATTTTGATTGGCTTGCGGAAATTATCATTTTCCTCTCCATGTTTAACTTTTGGAAGTGAATGTACCTACTTTGAACTTCCTAAGAAGAACTACGAAAGGAAGTTGAACTTCCCTTATTTAATAAATTGCTTCTGATGCTGAAGCAAAATTTCTGAAAATAATTATGGATTGCTAGTTTTTGCGAAATTATAGACCTTTAATATATCGCCAGATTTCAAAACTGTACCCGAATTTAATGCAATTTTTTATCAGAGAGGATAAAGTATTTGCAGCCTGCCCCATATTTTTTTTTTCCTTTAGCTCAACGCTCCTTAAACTTTTTTCATTCACGACCTCTTTATACCAGCAAGACTTTTCGCGACTCAAGATATTC
>KK122280.1:247689-278105 GCA_000611955.2 Stegodyphus mimosarum
AAAGTAGTAGTAAGATTTTTTTTTCAGCTATGCAAAAATTACAAAAGAAAAATCACGTTTTAATGAGACAGATGTGCTTGTCTTTTGCTGCAAAACAAATTAAATCTTGGTATAATATTTGACACGGCTGGACATAAAACACCTTCAACTATTTTTAGAGTTGAAAGATATTTGAATTTAATAAAAGTTAAAGCTGAAAAGTTCGTTTCAGATAAATATGGGGTGTTAAAGAAGGAGTGTTAATGTTAAATGGCAAAAGAACGTTTACTGTCATTTGAGAAATTGTGAGAAGTTCAGTTCTAGCCCCTTTTCGGAATTCAGTCAAAGATAGTTTAGGAAACTCAAGTTTTAAATCAAAGCCGCTCGATTATTGAGGAAATTTCTCTTATGCTTTTATATGGCAGATGATTAATCTTTTAATATTGCTAAGAATTTTGTACATAAGAAATTAATTTTAGTGAAATTATATGTAAAATTGTAATATTTTTTCCTATAATGTAACGTGAAAGGCTTAAAGGAGACGAAGCTCTGTCGGAAAAATAAGATTACAGGGACAAGTCTATTTAACATTGATGTAAATGGCTAGCTGGCTAAATTGGTGAGGTATCACCAAGCTGGTGATGTTTTGGCGACTAATTTTCGTAGCCAAATTTGGCGTGAAACCACCAATATCGTATAACAGGGGCAAATATTTTTCACTAACATCATAAATTTCTCAATATGTTCTTTTTCTTTATTTGACAATTTCAGCAGTCATTCGAAATATTGTTTTGTTTTATTGATGTACGAAGATGCTTCGATTGAAGATGACTTTGTCATTTTGATTGTTTGATATTCTTCATGCGTAAAATTTTATTGCAAATCAAACAAAGAAGTTGATCATTACCATCACAATCGTCGAAAGTAAACTGGTCTCATCAAACTGGTTCATCACATCAAAATAAGTCTCATTATGTTTCTCATTGTGTTTTCTTTTTCGCATCTTAGATACCTCTTTCTGTTTACTAACTTCTGCTTGAAGGCACTTTGCATAGTCACCTGCGTTTCATGTTACACAAGTTCAACTATTTATCATAGGTAAAAAATACTTTTATCCTAAAACAGGAACAAAATAAAAATTTCTTAAATAAATATCAACCTTATTCTAGTAAACCCCCCTAAACGTAAATTCTAGTAAAATGCTAGTACCCATCCAACAATGTATGTTTATTTTAAGGGGAAATGTCTTCGTTTTTTTTATCTGCGAGGAAGTACTACCAAACTACTGGTTAACATATTCTGGACGTAAACAAAATACAGTGTCTCACAAAAGTGATGGGACACTTATGCTTTACAAAAGGAAACTGTGGTAAAATAAATTATAAAACATGTAAAAATTTTTTGTGGGTGTGTTTCATACTTAAATTTAGTAACAATTATTACATAGCATACATTTTCTCAAAATATTAAAATATTAATTTAATAAAAATACGGTTGTTTAGAACGGAGCAAAAAATAACTCACATAAGTGATGGGACACTTACTTTTCCACCAAATATTTATCCAAAAATTTTACTTTTTAAAAGGTTTTAATATTTTATTGGATTTCCTTTTACTTTTAAAACATGATTTAATCTTCTTGGGATGGATTCGAATAATTTTTTTGTGATTTCTGGAGTGATTTTACCCCATTCTTTTTGAAGTACCGACTTTAATTGTTGTTTTGAAGAATTCTTGCCTAATATTCTCTATTCGATTTAAGTCTGGAGATTGTGGTGGTGTTTTTATTATTTCAGGACAGTTATACAGCAGCCAGAGTCTAACGCTCAAAGCAGTGTGCTGGGCTGGGGGTCATTGTCCTGGTAGAATTTAAAATCGTTATGAAGGTTCAATTTTCGTGCTGAAGATTTCAAAGTTTGATTTAATATGCCAATATACTTTTACTGATTCATTATACTGTCAATAAAAACAAGATTACCAACTCCAGCGGACAACATACACCCCCATACCATAACTCCTCCTCCACCATGTTTTACTGTTGGCACCAAGTTCTGTTTGCGGAATTCTTCCCTGGGTTTTCTCCACATCAAGATTCTACCGTCAGAACCAAATATATTAAATTTACTCTCATCAGCAAATATAACTTCATTCCAGTAATCAGAATTCTTATTTATGTTGGATTTTGCGAAAGCCAGTCTGAGTTTTCTAATCTTTTCACTTACGAAGAATTTTTTCCTGGCTACTCTACCTTGATATCCAGTAGATCGAATTACTCTTCTAATAGTCTCAGGATTAACAATTACTCCATATAATGCTTGTAAATCAGCAGCAACTTTAGGAGCACTCATTCTTGGATTTTTTTTTAATATTTCGAACGATAATTCGCTTTATTCCATTGGATAGCTTTGATGGTCGGCCAGGTCTTCTTTTATCCTGAATCATATGATTCTTTTTATATCGTTTAATGATATTGAAAACTGTTGAATGGCTAACTGTTTCAGTAGTTTCTCTAATAGATTTTCCACGTTCAATATGCAAATTAATAACTAATTTTCGAATTTCAGGCAAAGTTTCTTTTCGTTTAGCATTCATGGCTGCACAGAGCTAAAAAACACAAAACTTCCAAAACAGACTGGAAAGAAATAATGTAGACGATTTTATAAATTATTGACAATTGCTTTTGAGTAAAAATAAAAACCCCAAAAAATATTTGTGACCCATCACTTATGTGAGCCATTTTTTTGCTCCGTTCTAAACAATTGTATTTTTATTAAGTTAATATTTTGGGAAAATGTATGTTATGTAATAATTGTTACTAAATTTAAGTATGAAACACACCCACAAATTTTTACACTTTTTTTAATTTATTTTATTACGGTTTCCTTTTGTAAAGCACAAGTGTCCCATCACTTTTGTGAGACACTGTATATACACTTTGACTACCAAAGATCGGCAGCACTGCGTCACCCATAGTGCAAGGATGGCGTCTCCTTTTATTCTTACCTCCATATGCGAAATTGATGCTCTCTCTGATCTTATATAATGTTCCCCCAGCCGATGAAAAATCTCTAGTACTTCTTGAAATTACTCGAAGGCATATGAGGCCGGATACTGTTGCAGCTGCCTATGGAATCAATTTACAGCAGCGGACCATAATGTCGCAGCTTTGGCGACTTTTAATGATTTTTCGCCAAATTTGGTGATAAAAATTAGTCGTCAAAACCATCGCCACTCTCCAATTATAGCGAGATAGCCATTTATTCAATGTTAATTAGACTTGCCCCTGTATTCTTACTTTTCCAGAAAGCTTCGCAACTTTAGATTTTCATGCTAGGTTATCAACACATAAATTGAAAAAAAAAAACATGCATAATTTTACTAAAATTATTTATACATGTACAAAATTCGTAACAGTATTGTTCTTCCAACGTACACTAATAAAAAATAGGGGGGAAATATATATCTCCCGTTCTACTGGGCCGATTGACGAAATTCAAATTGCGTTTTCACATCTCGAAAGCGCGTTGGCGAAGGACGTTAACTTATATATTAGATTCATGTATAGCACTGTTCTAACATAGGTATTTTGACACAAAATCAAATTTTTTCTCAAACAACATACCCTTTTTTTTTCATATTTCGATTCTAGGACTGAAATTATGCCTAGATATTAAATTTTATAATTTTTGATGAGAAATTTATGAAGAAATTTAAAAATTTATTGTGGCGCATTTTTTTTTCAGTTTGCGCCAAGAATAATTCACATGGCGAGTTTTACAGAACTTGGCAATCTGGCATAATTTGAGTCGTAGAATCGAAATATGGAAAAAAATTTGCATGCCATTTGAGAAAAAGTCCGATTTTGTGTCAAAATAACCTATATTAGAACAATGCTTTATACAGTAAGACCCCGCTTAACGCTGTGTCGGTTTAACGTTCTTTTATTTGAATTGTGAGATTTCTCGAAATTGCTAGCAGCGTTAGGCCAAAGAACGTCTAGATTAAAAGGTGCCATAGACATAATGTAAACCAGTTTGCTATTACGCCGCTGGAAAGCGGAGGGAAAATTCGCCAAGGGATTTGGCGACGGAACCTGCCAGCGAGAATTTTCTCCTCCGCCATGTGCATTGGAAATTGAGGAACACGTGTTAAGAAGAAACGATCTCTGACAAAACATCCAACCAATGGATCAAGGCGTTATATCAAATTTTAAGGCTTATTACCTGCGGCGAACATTTAGACAGATGTTTGAAAAAACAGACGGAGAAGAGAAACAATCAATAAGAGAGTTTTTGAAAAACTACAATATCATGAATGCTGTAGAAAACATAAACCTTTCTTGGAATGAGGTAACAGAAAAATACTTGAAAGGGGTGTGGAGGAACGTTTGGCCAGATCTAAACAAGGGCGGGGACACTGGACACTGTATGGATATGAGTGAAATAGTGGAATTAAGGAAACAAACCGGTTTAGATGCGGTAAATGTGGAAGATAGTGTAAGAAACAGCAACAAGTCTTTTTAATGATGAGCTCAAGGAATTAGCGGACCAAGAAGAACACAAAAATATTGAAAGTAGTGATTCTGAAGAAGAACAAAAAGAACTTTCAACCAGCGTTTCTAAAAACCATTTTGACCACTATAACAGAAATTATGGGCCAATTTATTGAAAATGAATCAAATTTTGAGAGAAGTTCAAAGGCAAGACGGGCTGTTATGGATGCCTTATCCACTTACTAACAACTTCTTGCAGAGCGCAAAAGGAAAACGCAAATTACATTAGATACCTTCTTGATAAAAAGGCAGAAAATTGGAAATACAGAAGAGACTGAATGATCTGAAATGTAAACATACTGACTTAAAATTTTACACAGTCCAGTCACCAATCACAGAAGGCAGGTGGCAGCACAGTGCAGTTGAGCGTATATAAAGGGTGTGTGAGGGCTTCGGAAAACATTTCAATCGTTGGCGTAATGCAGAAACGAAGCGATTTATCCGACTTCCAAAAGGGCATGATCATTGGCTTTCGGGCCAAGGGTGGAAGCGGCTGAGTTTGTGAACTGTTCGCGTGCCGTCGTGGTAAAAGTGTACCGTGCATGGCAAAATGGGACTGTCCAAAATCAGCGACGTGGCAAATGTGGTGCACCACGGGCCATAGATGACAGAGGCGAACGACGGTTGCGGAGATGCGTTCGGGCAGATAGACGGGCTACCGTTGAGCAACTGACCACCAAAATGAACCAAGGGGCTACCAAAAGTGTCTCCCAAAGTACTATTCAGCGAACATTGCTGCGTCTGGGCCTCCGAAGCAGACGCCTGGTTCGTGCACCTATGCTGACTGCTGTTCATCGACGGCGAAGGCTAGAATTTGCACGCCAGTACAGCAGCTGGACGTCCACTGAGTGGCGACAGGTTGCGTTTTCGGATGAATCGCGTTTTATGCTCCATCGGACAGATGGACGTTGGCGTATAAGGCGTGAAACCTCTGAAAGGAACCACCCTGCAACCATTGCCGGAACGGTCCAAGCTGGAGGCGGGAGCATTATGGTCTGGGGAATGTTTTCCTGGCATTCTCTAGGTTCACTGATCATTGTGGAAGGCACAATGGATCAATACAAGTACGCATCTGTCCTTGCGGACCATGTTCACCCCTACATGCGCATTGTTTTTCCTCAGGATGATGGCATCTTCCAGCAGGACAATGCGAGGTGCCATACAGCTGCCAGTGTACGTGCGTGGTTCGAAGAGCACCAGGATGAGTTTACCGTCCTCCCCTGGCCAGCAAACTCACCTGACTTAAACCCAATCGAGCATCTGTGGGACCATCTCGATCGAGTTGTTCGCGCCATGGATCCTCAACCGCGTAATCTAGCCCAGCTGGCCACGGCATTAGAGTCGGCATGGCTCAACATCCCAGAGAACACCTTCAGGGACCTATGTGACTCTCTTCCTGCACGTCTCGCAGCAGTCCGCTCTGCGAAAGGTGGTTATTCTGGCTTTTGACAGATGGTCACATTAATGTGACTGGACTGTGTATTTATTTTTATATGCATATTTGTTTATTATGTTTCTATATTTGTAAGAAATAAATTTTTGTTTTATCGTTATAAAAAACACAATTAATAAATTTAACGATAAAATACCTGACCAATTTTCTACCCATCCTCCCCTAACCCCATTATTTACATGACGAGATAACCTCGTTTAACGCTATTTCATATTACGCTCTACTTTCATGGAATGTGTACCCCGCGTTAAGCGAAGTCTTACTGTATAAATTTAATACATATCCTAAGTAGCGTTTTTGAAACATGAAAAACACAATTTGAATTTCGTCAGTCGGCCCAGTAGAACGAAAGATATAGTAGAACTATCCCCCCTCCCCCGCAGTGTACATACTTGTTGATGAGACAACTGAAATTATAGTGGAAAAGCATTATCGCTACACTAGTCGCAATGGCACCAACCGTATTTTCAGCACGCCTGTGCACCATCGATCGTTAGACCTGCGCGTTTGCGGCCCATTTTAATTCTGAAATAACTTATATTCTAAAATTACAACGCGATATTATTATTTTAATGTACGTAGTCGTATTATTCAATACGTAAATATAATTTACAACTCAACTCAGTATCATAATTTCATAACTGCGCTGTGCAGAAACTGTAATATATTAAAGATAATGAAAGGATTGCGACAAATGTTTCCTTAAATTCATGTATCTGAAAAAAAATTTTCGAGACCCCAACATTTCGTTTTACTACCATTTGGTTTCGTAACTTGCAGTTTAAGAAACACTTGTCTAGATGAACCCATAAGAGATGATAACGGGATCAGAAATCATGGCATTTGAACTATGTAGCAGTGAACAGAAAATCTTGCTACCCCCACTTAATTAAAATTATTTATAAAATAATTATTTACTATAACGATTATAATTATTTATTATTATTTCATAAGTATACTAAGTGCTTCTGAGACTATTCTTTCTCATTTTTTCTAAGCACATTTATGGATGTAGGTCGCGATAAATTACAACTATATGCATATGGGTCATGGTGCTAAAAAGCTTGGGAAACATAGCCAAATAGCAAGGATAGCTAAATGATAACCGCATCCGGCTGATGGTAACCTTTAAGAACCAGCAGCCCGTGATCTCATTTATCTGATCATTACTAACGTAAATGAACTCGCACTATCAAGGGATCATAGAACAATAGAAATTATACTTTCTATCAATACGCTGGCATATACAACGAAATATCAGTTGGAAGCGTGCTTGCATATTTTTTGTCATTGCTGCAATCTCGGTGGAACAACAGAAATGAGCGCGTTTCAATGGCTGTGTTCTAACCGCCCCATTCTTTAATACACCAATTATTCCTTAAACTGAAATGAAAAACGCGATTGTAACTATCAGCGACACAGTAATTTTAATTTTGTTAGTGACAACAATAATAAGGTATTTCTCCCGCCTTAATCGTATGCCTTCGTGGTCAGCACGCTCGAAGCGTATTCGAGAGATCCGTGGTTCGAGTCCCAGAGAGGGCATCGCACAATTTTCATCTCTGCTGCTTCCAAATAACATAATAACTCTACACAATAGCTCGTATTATAAAAATGTATTTAAAAAATATAGGCATTAATTTAACTGAATTAATTCTAAATAATAATGCAATTTGCAAGCATGTTTCATTATTGCATTTATTATTTGAAATTATATATCATTTTCAACAATATGAGTATATATTAGTTTCGAAATCAAACAACAAAAATCAGCGTTATATTTGCAAATTTTCACAGGACTAGTTTCGGTGGTTTTTTACTGAAATAACAACCTCAGTTGCCAAAGCGCAAATGAACGAGGTAAGATATAGTGATAAGATAAAGCATGGCTGGACAGAAGTTAAGCTACTGACGCCATCTATTGACGGAACAAGAAAACTGAAACATAATTTCCTTAAAGGCTGACGGTAAAGATGAATTGGAATTGGAATTCGCCGATGGAAGATGTTTTTTGAATAATTTTGGCTGCAGAAAAATTGAAATTGTGATTTTCGGATCAACAAAGCTATGCAATAGAGGACTTCTATGTTTCCTTTTTCCTAACACATGCCTGATGTTCCTTGACGCGAAATTTTAAAGTTCTTTTAGTTTGACCAATGTAAATTAAATCACACTGGCAAGAAATCCTGTAAATATCCCCAGGAATTCACCAATTGCAAATATAACGCTGACTTTGTTATTTGACTTCGAAATTAATATTTGTTCGGCGTGTTATTTTACTTTAATATTAGCATAGTTGAAGAGGGTGTTCACATATTTTTAAATAGATTTCGGGGCCATTTCTTTAGTGTTTGAAATGTAAAAGGTATTTTCTCAAATGTGTGATCTTATAACAAGTTTTATGTAATTGAAATTTCCATAGATTTCGACGACAGAAGGGCTTTTGGTAAAATTTCCAGGGGTACTCATTCCCTTTACACCACTTTTCACAGTCTATCAATCGTGGCAGGTCTGCGACTAAGAACTTTTTTCAAGTTACCAAAGGCACAATAGTCCATAGCTCAGGGACGTCAGGGGACTTCGCAGGAATACATAAAAAAGATATATGAAATATACCTGTATTAGTCTTAATTTTTCCTAGGAATGCTATGGTATTTTTTGCTTTGTCTTGATGAAATTTCACTCTCTGATAGTACGTTGAGTTGATTTTAACATTTTTTTCTACCCTTGTATTTTTTCTCAGTGTAAGAGAATCCTGCGGCAATCAAAAAGCCCTTATTGAAACTTTCTTCGTTTTGAAGGAACCAGGTTTGTATACTTTTTTTCCCTTCATTTTCGATTATAAACAGATCTTTTTTTGTCACAGTCATTTAGGTAAACCCATGCTTCATCAAGAGTCACAATGTATTTCCATTTATCTCCTACTAAATGGCTTTCACACAGGGTTCTATAAACTCTTCCGCATTGAGCCACATGAACCAGCAAAACTTGATGAACATTACGTTTTTTAACTCTTTTAAACTATAAATCTTAGTTCATTATTTTATCTATTGCTCTTACAGAGGTACTTAAAGACCTCTGTAATTGATGACCTTTGCAATTGATTTCTTGTGTCGGTGGATTTTCTTTTGTTACCTTGCAAGCAAGTGACTTTTTCCTGTCCGAGTTCGGAGCATACCCGCCACACTATGCAGCAAATGAGACTGAGTCACAAGAGCAACTCCAGAGCAGAGCTACGGTAGCTTATAAAGACTGAAGACGTATGTGAAGAATACAACAGGTGAAAAAGACTTACCATTCTGAAACTTACGAATACATACATATTATAATATAGACATGCATGTTAATGAAGTGTTCAATAAATGTGGCCAAAAGAATCCCCGTATGAATATATTATCTTATAATTTGCTGTCATTTTCTGACTTGTTCAGTTTAATATTTAATGTCAATGTATTTTGTAGCAACATTTACTAATAAACAAAATTTCATACAATTTTCTATATTTATATCATTATCGTCAAGTCTTTAAAATATCACTTAGAATTTGTTTCAGTTTGCTTAAGCACCTGATATACAATAAATTAATAAAACACCTCCATTCACTCCAGTAAAATTTGGAAAAGTCACAATGATATAAAATTTTTAAAACCTCGGCTCTCCCTTTTCATTGAACAAAATCCTGAATTTGCCACTGCCCCTCACACCTTGAAGAATCTGAAGGAGTAAAAATGTGAAATGCTTTTAAGAAGGAATAAAAAGGTACGAGTCCCACTCTGTGCACCAAAATAAGATGTTGGGAATTAAGTACCTTTTCCTCCAAAAAACTTAAATTTCAGGCTACACCTAAGCTTTCAAACATTAAAGTTAATCATCCAGAATTAAAGTTTTAAAAACTTAACAAACTATTTAAACATTTTTAAAAGAACAAAAATTTTAAAAACTGCAATCTAATCTCGTATGCTGATTCCAGTTTAACGTCCAAAACTATTTCAAAGTAAACAGTTACGATCAGTTTTTTAATTTAACTCACAGGAATCATGTATTTAAAACAATCTATTAAAAACAGAGCAGCTCTACATTGTAGAACAAAAATTTTTATTATTTCATTTCATCATAAATTAACACCATGTTAACATCTGTGCACTAATTTAACACAGAAATTTGATTAGTCAAAACACCAGCTGTGCAATTGTTTCAAAAGATCACTTGCACATCAGGCTTACAACAAATACTTCCTTCAAATACAAAACATGAAATCCGCTTATTGAAAATAATAACAATAAATAAACTACTTTTCTTTCTTCCTTTTTTAATAATTGTTCAGGTATAAAAAATATTATTTGGATTTTGAATTATTAAATTAAGGAAATATTTTGATAAAAATTTAAACACAGTTCAAGAAATCTTTTGGATAATGTAATCAGAATTAAATTGCATGGGTAAAATACCATAACAGGAAATGAAATATGACTCCCCACACACACGAAAAAAAAAAGATGCTTGATGACTGCATTATGAAAAATTTCCATAAGCTTTAAGTGCATAAAACATAAGCAAAAACTTTAAAAATTCTTTGAAAAGTAAATTTATGGAGAAAGTAAGGGTATTAATGTTTCTGATACTATATATGCAGAAAATCAATAATCGATGTATGTATGTATATAATCAATTATCTATATACTGGAGAAAATCAGAAGTCTATAACACAGAAAATGAAAGGGGGGAAAAAAGGAAAATTGTTATGATTATTCTTAACAGAAAACGCATCTGAATTTGCAACAGAAAATATTTATTCAATCAACAATAGAAAAAAATATAGAAACTCCTTATCAGTAATGCATAATCTCTATTATTGAGTTGATTGCTGGAAAAATCAGCCTGTAGTTTACTAAAATACAGTTTCTTATAATGCCTATTTTAAATGAATATACCAAAAATAATCTATGCAGTGTTATCAAAATGTCAATACAATGCAAACTTTAAAATAACAATAATAACAATAAATAAAAAAACTAACCCTTTTTTTTAAATTCTCATTGCTGCTTTTGATAGGGTCAGTATTTTAACAGTTCAGAGATTTTGTACATTTTAAAATATCACAATTCTTTATGGTTTATTTTTTTATTGCACTATGCAAATTCTAGTTGCAATCTAGAATACGAATTAAAATTTTAAGTATTCTTTATTATACTATAACTTTCAAAACATATTTAGAAACAGTTTCATGGTTCAAGAATACTTTTGTCTAAGGGTTAAAAAAAATAAGAAATTTTTAACAATATCCTTCTTGAAACATAACAAGCAATATATAAGTCTACTTTGATAAAAGAATTGCAAAGCTTTAATGGATATAAATACATAAAAAATAATTTTAAAATTAACGATTAAAAAAATAAATGTTTTAAATATTTAGTAGATCTAAAATATGAGAGATAAAAGGTAGACAGTATTTTGAAATTATTCATAATTTTTAAAATAACATTTGATAAAATTTTACTATAAACTAGCATTGATTCATTTACAAAGTCTTGCAGAATAGCCTTCTCCATTTTGAAGAAGGAGTAAAAAAATGTTTTGCAAATGATTTCATTAATCTCACAAAGGTATAATATTTCAAATATATTTCTTATTTTCATGTAATGATTGATATACACGAACTTTTAATTATATGAATTAGTTCAAAATAAAGAATTATAATTTTTCACAAATTTATTGATACTGAATGTTTTTTTATTTGCAAATCTGAAATCTACAACGGACAAGTGGTGACTTAAATTCTTCATCACAATCCAGATCCTCCTTTACAAGGTGGAGATGTTTTCTGTTCAATTTTGTCTTTAATCTCAGTAGCAGCTATAGCCTGAAAAAGAAAACAAATTTTTTAATAGATTATTTTTACAAAATATTTAAATGATAAACCATTATTCTAAATCTGCTAACTGTGTTGGATTTTACTGAGTGAAACTTACATGTTAGCACTGATGGAAATATTAGCATTGATGGACATTAACAAATGTGTCCAAAAGCAATTTGTTGCATGAAAAATATATAAATGCAGTATCAAAAGAATCATTTGCATTTAGTAATTTCAGTATTAGGACAATACTGAGACACTGTTAGTCCTGAATTTTGAATAGTATTAATTATGTTGTGACACAAAGGATGCAAGATTCTCAATATACATGTACTGCTGTGTAAAAAATTATGATGTCAGTCATTTTTTTAATCGACTATTTTGTCTTCTATATTTCAACTGCAACATCCTCTCATGACCAGTCTTTGCATTACTGATTAAACACAATTATTAAGAAAGTGCATGGACCTTTCCAAATAAGAGTTACTACAGCAGTAGAAATATCGATATCTACCAACTGTCATAGGCTAAAGCTTTAAATATTAAATGACTATGCCCTAACACAAGTATCTATCCATTAGAACTTTAAGAAGCATGTAAAGTGATGTTATTAGCAAGTGATTTACATAGAAATGCCCTGGTTCAAAGCGTTTCTTGTATGTGAATCAAGATTAACTCAGGAATTAGGCAATAAGCATGTAAACGACTGGATGAACCACATTACAATCAGCCCAACAGCAGTGTTGAATACAATGCCATCTTTATATATGAGATGGATTTTTAAGAGATGTTGCACTGACATGTGCATGCATGCACAGAGCACTTTTGTGACTAATAAATTACAAGTATCAAACCTTCAATTTTTCTTGAGAACGTATGCAGCAATAATAAAACAAGCTTTTAGTTTGATGGATAAAAGTTCTTGCCTACACAAAACAAAGCTGATGAGCCTTGAAAGCTTTTACTGCTCATATGCAAGTAGTCAGCATATTCTCCAGACCTTAATGCCATCAAAAGTTTTGCAGTGCCCTTGGGAAGTACCATCACACTGTTATTGTCCTTTGTTGCACAGCATCTCAAACATAAAAATTCACCTGAATATATGAAATATTACTGAAAGTTGGGGAAAGTCACATCTCATAACTTGTATGTTTGTATAACATGCTAGATTTTCAAAAACTGTTAAGTGTGAAGTAACCATTTAATGAATTATAATACATCTAACACATTTTCTTTAATTTTATCATTACTCTCATAAATAAACAGCTTAATTGACTGCCTTTCTGAAAAATTTACAATCAATCATCAAAGAATATTTTTTTCATTACATATGATTTATTGCAACACTCTTAACTTGGAAAGCTGTGTAAAAGAAAATCTAAACAATCTTAGAAAATACCAATTCAGTTTAAAAGGTACAAATGTCAAATGATTTCCTACCACATGCATTTTAATAAACCAATATAAAGAAATGTGGAACAAAAGGGAAATTAAAAAGAAATTAGATGTAGATAATAATACAATGAAAGTGCTTGCTACAATACTTTAGTATGTTTGTGTTATAGTCAAATCATATATTTTCATCATATATATTTATTTCCCTTTCACATAACTTTTAATATTCTATATATATGTACATTAAAATACTTAAAAGAATCAACATAATCTACAATTAATGTAATAACTAAAATGCATTAAAAAATAATTTTATATGAATTGAAAAAAAATTCTTCTTTTTTCTACTTGAAAAAAAAAATAGCTATGCAATATAGATGAAAATACATCGGATAAGGATTTCCCCCTCCTACTGTTAAGAATGTCAATTTTGACCAAAATCAGCATACAAGGTTATTAGAAAATGCTTCTCCAGCTTTGGATCCACAGAAGAAAAAAATTCATAAAATGCATTAGATTATATTACATAAAAGTAATTTTCCTATATTCTGAAGGATAATGAAAAAATATTTCAGTTCATGAACTTAAGGGTTAAAATATGCCTAAATATATTTTCTTTAATTTTATTACAACATTCATGTTTATTATTCTTTTAGTATTAACCTCTAAATTATGCTACAGAATATCCACTATCCTTAGGCTAATAACATGACATAATTTTGAATTTTACAAACACATATTATGCGGTTAGAGTACTGATCGTAGATCTACCCAAGTATAAAGATTGTTTCAGAAGTAAAATTTAAGTGAGAAAATGAAAATTTTAATATCTACATTCAAGAAAGCTCACTACAAATAAATTTAAAATGCACTGCAGCTGTATTTGGTCTAAATATTAGAAGATTAATAAAATTTTATACTCTAAAAGAAAACTTTAACTTTTGTTTGAACTTTTGTAAGTACTTTAGATGTTGCTTAGATCTCCAGTATAATATTTAATAAAGATTTTTTACTGAAGTTAAAGGTATATATGTCAATACTGCTAGCAAAACTCAAATCCAGAAGGCATTACTTTAAATTACATTATAAGTTACACACTGCATAATTTTAAATCTAAGAAGTACTAATATGTTCTTTAACTATTAAATACTGTTGATATTAGTATTTAAATTACCGGATCATATAAATTAATTAAAATTTTTAATTTCCATAAAAAAATCGAATTACACTACCAGGCATAAAAAACTACAATGCAAAGCATAGATCCAAATGAACTAAAATTTTCATGATGTACTGATCATTGGAGGACATGTAAATGATTAGCAATGTAACATATATGGAAATCATGACAGTGATAACCCTAAGAAGCAGGTATAAGAAGGAAGAACAGACAAGCTACAGCCAAGAATTCAAATTAAATTAAATCTCGTGCACACATGGCTTATATTCCACTTCATCAGATTTCTGAATTTTATTAAGGAAGAATTTTGGCATATTAGGCAAATCTCATCTCTGCTTGCAACACCATGGTGTTATTGTAGATGGGTCAATCAAAAGGTTCGTTGCACTGACATGAACAAATCAGCATAAGAACCATGTATAACAGTCCTTTTATTTATATGAAAGTATACTCTCAAACTTACTTTCCTATATAATCACCACATTAGCTAAAACATTTATCAGCATGTGGCATGAATTTTGCTATATTTTGTTTGAAGAACTCCTTTCTAATTTTTGATAATTATTCTCGCATTGAAGTTTTGAGTTTCTCATCAGAATAATCACCTTTTCATTAATTTAATCCCAAACATACAAAAATCGCATGATGTGAGATCTGGAACACAGAAGGGATGTTCTATAAGCAACAAGTGTCTGGAAATGTTGCTTGTATTGGTCTTTCAATAGGCAAGTACTACTGAGCTTCCCAAAATTTTATATGTTCCTTGATGATATGATGCACACTTCCATGTGCAATACCCAGTTAAGTTGCAGTTACATCTATCATGATTCACCTTTTTCTGTGAATCAATTCACTGACATGTTCAATATTGTCTTTTGTCATTGAAGCAGGTGATCTTCATTGTTGGTAGTCCTCTTAAATATCTGTATCTGAATCCATTTCAAATTGGAATTCTACATACAAATGATGCAACATATTCTCCACAGATAATAACCAATATCTTACTGCTATGATGAAACTGCTAGTTCTCTTTTTTTAAGGTAACCATGCATAGTGTTGCTAATCACATTCATCAAAGCATCTATTTCTTGAGCAACTTATTTTTGACTGACTGTCATATGCTCCATTTTCACTACTTGATTTCCTATCTTCATTTCTTTTCTTCAGCACTCTAAATTAGTTTACACAGATAAAAATGAAGTTAGTAATACAATAGAATATAAAATACACAGGAATAATGAATTTTGTTCCAACTACCAGTAAAGCAATAATCTTTTTTATTTTTGGTCAAGCTTAAAAGATGTAAAAATCACTATGTATAATAACCCTTAAATCAAGACAAACTACTACTGGATTCCTAATACTGGTTCATACTTTCTAAATAGAGAGGCATTAAAATTGTTATTATATATTTGAATAACTTTTTGAAATTATAACACCTTTTTACAATCACAAATAACTTCAAGAAGTAAGTCATAGCTTTATAATATATTAATATACAACAAATAGGCATAACAATTTAAAATACCTTAATTGCATATTTTAATTTTAAAAAAATTAAATGTTTTATTTTAAAATCAACACTATTCAAACTTTGCAGATATATAGTATAATCCTATATCTATAGCAGACATCTATAAATAAATATCTACATATTTGTTAAATGATTACCTAGTAATTTCAAAATTTATGATAATCTGGAAAAAATTCAAATTTATAATACATACAAACAAATACTTCATACATAAGCAAAAAGTTCAAAATTCTTACGTCTATTGATAATGCATGGATAGGGCCTTTCAGTTCCTCCTGAAGAGCTTCATTTACAAGTCGATGTCGCTTTAAACAGAAAAATATAAAACTTTAGTCATGTAAAAGAATATAGCCTATATATTTAAATTTTGTTTATATAGCTCTGTGGTTTAAAAATGCAGCATGGTTTTATTTTTGCAGTCAATTACTAATGTTGCATTAAAAATTATGAAAGAACAGCAAACAACAATACAATTCATTTCTTCATTAACTACTCTTCTGCTATTACAGAACATTTGCTTAACGCTTTGACTGCTATAGGCACATACATGTGTCCAGCAAAAATCATCATTGTAGCCTATAGGCGCATATGTACAGCCGACACAAGCCTTCAGGTGTAGAGCATGGATGCAAATGTGTGCTCAGCACAGCTGTTTAATGTCCAGTTGTTTACTGCTGTCTGTGTATGTTCAGAAATTGTTTCTGTCGCACATGTCCAACATTTGCAGAAACCTCCTACTTTGTTCATTGCTTAGGAACATAAGCAACAGAAATAGTACTTGAAAAATAACAGGAAACAAAATAGAAAATACATATTTTAAATTACTCTGTGATTTAGTTGCAACAAAAGTCTGAAAGAAGTTTGAAAACAATTGGAAGTCTAAAAGAGTACATAAAGATCTCAAAATTTAAAGGAACTTGAAAAAAATTATGAAAGCTATTATTTTAAACATGTTTTAGTTTTGTTTCTGCTACTTCACACTCACAGCTATCAAGCAAAGCTGGCTAGCACAGTAAGTTAATTTATAAAGAATTTATTTTCAAAATTTAAATAATGACCACTTAAGTTTAAAATTTAATAATACACTTTATAAGGTATTTCTCCCACCTTCTTCACATGCCTTCGGGGTGTAGCGATCAGCGCGCTCGACACGTAACTGGGAGGTCTGTGGTTTGATTCCTGGCGAAGGTGTTGCTCATTTTTCGCAACTCCTGCTTCCAAAAAAAAATCCTAATGTCTCTACAACTTTTATTAGATTTTGAATTAAAACAATAATGCTTTCACCTTCATTTGAATGGCATTCATCATGAAATGCTTATAAAATAGAATCAATATTGATCATTAAGAAAATATCTGTACACAGAAAACTTTCTTTCAATCCAGCATAAGAAACATGACAATGTTATAATAGAAAAAGTTATAATTAATGATGAATCCATTTAAATAATTTAAGTGATACTTGCAGCTCTAATTCGTACTTAAGTATTTTCTTTATCGGCGATGAAAATTCACAGAGATCATACCAAAACTGCAGTAGAAGTTTGAACAAACATACTGTTCTTTATTTAGTTAACAACAGATTGGTCTTTAATTAGATAATCAAATGATACAAGTAATTAATATGGTATTTAGAAACTTTAATATCTATGAACTCAAGTTCTGAGATTATCTGATGAAGAAATTCATTAAGACTAGAATTAATCATAATGGCAGTAAAAAATTCCTAAAAGAATATAAAATAACAAGGAAACTGTTATCTTCTTTATGAACTCGTAACCACATAAATTCATTAAATACAAATCTAAGTAGTGTTGCACTTTCCAATAATGTTTTTTTGTGGAATTTTCAAAAACACCACGGTGTTTTAATGTTTTGAGCATGCACATCAATATAACCAATCCCACAAATTTGTAAATATGCCACTGCTTGCTGTTCTGGAAAAGGCAGGACTAAAATGTTAATATTTTTTCAAAAAGCAAATGGGGGGAAAGAAACAGCAGGTGACTTATAATTTACTTAAAAACACAGCTTGGCTTACTGAAGATCAGGGTTACATATAACCAAAGTGAAGCTCTGAAGACTCTGCTCTGACATCACATTTATTCATTACTAGAAATAAATTACACTGTTTGGCAACAATATTGAGCAGTAAAATAGGTAAGTATGCTTTAATGTTAGAGCTACAACTTAAATTTATAGCTATAAGATTGAATCTACACTAAAATGAAAAATACTTTAGTTAATTTTTGTACTATGAGAGTTTTTTGTTTTAATTTCAGATCAAAAATTAATCTTTTAGAAATGTCAGCATGTGCACATGCTCATGTATTTCTTCATTCATGATTATAAAGCCTCTCACATAAATCTTTTAGGATGAAAACTTTAAAAAATGTTCTTAAATTTCATCACTATACATAAACCATACTGATGGATTTATCACCTGAAGCAAACTTCAAAATTACATATTTCAAATACTTTTCATCACTTTAATATTTGATTTATTATATTTTGAATCCTTTTCTCTCTAATTATCTGATGCAAGTGTCTCAATTAGCATAGCTCTGTTCAAACTATTACATTAAAGAGTAAAAATTTGTTATAATTTATAACATCAAAAAGAAAAAAATATCTTGTTTATCAATTTAAATGATGAGATACAATGAATGATAACAAGAAAAATAATATAATACTAAGTTTAATATTTCCGATACTGTTCTGTTATTGGGACCAGATTTAAAAATGTATGAAAATATGCACATATGTATATATGCATGTACATATATGTGTATATGTATACACACATACATACATGCATATATGAGCACATACATACATTTCTGAATCCAGCCCTGATAATAGAATAGCACCATACTTTCATCAGTTTTTTAATAACATAACAAAAACTTCCTACTTACCTGAATTAGAGATTTATTATTGAACAAAGGAGACACAACTGTAACTCTTATATGAGACGCTGAACCTACAACATGATAAATATTCTTGTTAATATAATGACATATTTAAATTATTTGATAATCTCCATCAAAAGTATACATTTTAAGGGAAATATTTAATCTTTAAACCCTTTAAATTAATATGATAGTTCTCAATCCTTTTTAAATTATATCTACAGAATACACATATTATTAAAAGATCTGTTTTTTATTATTATTACTATTATTATTATTATTACTAAAATGTATTTTAAAATCATGCTAAAACAATAAAAACTGTAATTATAACATTTACTAAAGCCTCAGGCATTTGTATATGGGGTTAACCTTATAACTAGAAATTAATAACTATCACACATAAATAATACATTTCTCTATAATTTTATAGCATTCTGTTATTTCACTTATTCATAATTCTTTTATGTGATGTTTTTCTAAAATTAACCAGATAAAGCTAATAATTAAAGAACACATAAATCTTTGCAAAATGAATATTTTATACCTAACATAATGAAAATCTTAGTGTTAAATGTGCCTGATTACATTATATCAATTCTATACATTTTGCATTCTATTCTAAGTACTATGCAACTTTTGCATATCTAATACTAATATTTACGAATAGCAAAATATTACTTTCATATTTGATAGTTCCTCACTTTTATTTAAAATAGCAAAAAAAAAAAAAAAAAAATCTAATTTTCAAAAAATTAAAAATAAACTTTTCTTTCCCTTGAACAATATCATTTTGTACTTTTGTTTATGGTTTTCAAGTTTAATCAAAGTTTATGATTCAGATAGCAGTTCAAATGTGTTTCTGGGTTTTAATATATTTACAGTTTGTTTGCTTAAAAGGTAATATTCTGTTCTTTCTTATAAGTGTTATTATGACTTAATGTAGATTCACTGGTATAAATTTTAGCAAGGTCTTGCAGCCATTTTTCCCCCAGCAGTTTTCATGTTATTCACAATAGCTTTGTTTTTTATTACTGTTGAATATTTATACTCTTAATACTTATACTATAAATACTCAACTAGAGCTGGAACAAGGGTGAGGGAAGTGAGGCACTTGCCTCAGGTGGATCACTAGGAGGAGCATCAAACTGGCTATGTGAATTCGAAAATTACTTTAATTATGTTTTTAAATTTTTCGGTTATTATTAGGGGAAATAAGCTTCAGCAAATTTAAATTAATAAAACAAGAGGAACAATTGCAAGAAAGTATGGAAATTAATGCAATGTGTACCATAATGTTATTTCTTATTTATGAAAAAAAGATTTTTTTAACATTTTCATTTGAAAGTTATAAATAATTGGCTATATTATTTTTCTGAATTTATAAAGCTATGATTAAAAAATACTTTAAGAAGTACACTATTTTGATTTAATACAGTTACTTTTGTTTAATGCAAATATAGCTATTTTGATATATATATATATATAGAGGTGTGCATTTATCTTTTTGCCTCAGGTGAAAAAATATTATGGTATGGCTCTGTACTCAACAGTGTAATAAAATGTAATTAAAGTGATGAATGTAAATAAAATGTATGCCTATTTCTTTAACATATAAAGGCTATCAACATATTATTTGATATATTCAGCATTAGTATCAGACAATAAGAACACATATAAATTTTACACTTGTATTTTCCCCTAATATTTTTACCTTTTTTTGATATGATAATAAATTATATGGATTTTTCGTAAAATTTATATTTTTATCTTTCTTTTATATAATAAAAAAATATATAAATTTTAGGTACTAACATATTATCGCAACTACCTTAGCAGAAGCCGCCAAATTTTCAAAATGTGTCAAACTATGGCAACCATGTGCATAACCATTGTTCAGGCAACCATGTTCAATACAGTTCTTCAATCAAGCAATATAGCCATTTTAATAGGTATTCTTTTTTTTTTTTTTTTTTCTTTTTGATCTGAGTTCAAATGTTTTTTATAAAAACATCATGATATTTTTTTTATCCTAAACTCAATTTTAAAGTCAGTGCTTGCAAGATTTGCCAGCAATGGAAGAAACTGAGATAACATTTTTACAGGAACAGAGTATTTTGTAATAAAATCACTAAAGGGTTAATAATGAGATGCTCTTGGTAGATGACCAATGGTGCAATGCCAAAGGGTGTTCAATTCTCTGATATTTTTGAAGCAAAAATCAATTGATGCATAAATGCAGAGAAGAAGAGCACAAGAAAAGATTTTCATAAAATTGAAACTGAAAGTTTATGAGAAAAATGTCTTATATTTTTATGTGACATAGTTTTAAAAATTTAAATTCACATTTTAAATTGCTAAAGTATGTTTCCCTGTGATATGTTGATAACGTTTGCTCATTTGTGATAAATGTGAATCTGACTTTTTTTTTTTTTTTAATTATGAAAAATCACCAAATTGTGAGAAAATTTTTGCATTAATACATAAGAACTGAATTTCCCCCCTAAAATTTATATTTTTGTACATCTCTGATTTCCTCCTTATATCAATTAAAAATATAAGTATATTTACATAAAATACATACCTCTTGGTACATTATGTCTAGCACTTTCATTTACAACATCTAAATATTCTGGCTGAAAACAAAAATAAATTTATATAAGATAATTAGCAAAATATATCATATTAGTAGATTAAAAAAGTCTCCTTAACAGAATTTACATGTCTATTGAAAGAAAATTTCACTTCCCCCCCTCTAATTGTAATAATTACTAATCTTACAAAGTTTCACTTAATTTGGTAGGATAAACTCCTAACAGACTGGAAGCAAATTATCACTGAAGTTAATGACAGAGTCTTGAGAAAGTTCAAACAACAAACCTTTTTATTAAATCAGAACTAGAACATAAATACATAACTTGAGCTTATAATTGAGCCAATTACTTATGATAATGTAATTTAAAATAACAGTAAAGCTCAAATTTAAAATTAAGTTAGTAATCAAAGGCTACACAATTCAATTCAATGCAAAGTTGGCTCACAGATCTAACCTGCACAGATATTCAAATATTGGAAATTGTAATACAAAACCACAGACTACAAATATTATCTGAGCTAGCAGTAACTTACAATGCAACTTCGAGAAGCACAGCATGCTGTGAATTAAACTCCAGAAACCTTCCTTTAACTACTATCTCTTTCTACCTCATTTACATTCTGGTAGGGAAACAGAAATGAGAACTGACAGTAAAGATCCAAAACATAAAATAACTGGTTAATAGAAAATAATCGTAATAACCCTAAAATCTTAACAGAATATTATTTATTTTAAGGGATATTATTGGTGCAGAATTAGCAAATTCCTTTCAGTAGTAGAATACACTTTGATTAAAATTATAAAACAGAAGTTTAAAAAAATTAGAACTTAACCATATGTTAATACAATACACATTAAACTAATAATTACAATAGCATTAAATATATTTTAATAAACATTCTGTGCTTTTCATGACATAATCCAATATAGGCCTATCTCCAACAGAATGAAAGCAAAACCTAATCTTCATCCGATTAATATTGAGCATGCATTAGAACTGATCAAAATTTCAATGGATTTTATGCATATCACATAATTTGTGGTGCAAATTAAATATTATTATATAAAACATAGAAAATTTTGATACCTCTAATGCTTTATGGAGTTTTCGTTTAACTATATTTTCTATAAAATCCTATTAAGAAAAAAAAAAAAAGAAAAATTATAGTTAGTAATTATTTTTAAAATATAATTACTTCTGCAGATTGATTTGAGTATGATGCACTTTTCACAAGCCTTGTTAAACTGTATGCAATGGTACTTCTCTGATAAATACCTAAAACTAAAAAATATAATCAACTTTACAATTCCATTATTTCAGATAGTTAAAAAAAAGAGAGAGAATTAAAAGAAAATTTTAAAAAAATTTGTAACTTATAGCTGCTTTTATTATTAACAATATGCTACTGAATTGTGAAGGTATTTCAGATTCTAAATTCAGGAAGTATTTTGTGAGTCATTTAATTAAGAAAGAAAGGCAAATTGATAAAAAGGGGATGAAAGCATTATGGATTCAATTGCTTGAAGAATGTGATCTTTAGAGAAAAAAAAAAAAAAATACATCATTTTGGCAGGGCTCGGAAGCTGTGTTATCTATGAAAAGGGGATATTCTGCAAAAAATGGAAATACTCTAAGGATTAATGTCTCAAATATTTCTGCTACGCTCTAAATGGACTATGATTCATACTCAACAATACATAATATTATAAAGAAAGTCGATTTTAAGAGATGAATTGCAGGCAAGAAGCCCTCCATCAGAAAATAACAAAATATCTTAAGTTTGAGAAGAAGCATGTGATCAAACTTTGATCCTTTCATTACTATAATTTTTTTTTAACTCAAAATTTAATTGCCACAGTTCAGTGGGAAAGTTATAGTTTGGCAAAATACAAATGAACAAATGCCAACAGAACATTTATGCAAAACTATAAAACGCGGTGCAGAAACATATTATTAAGACTGTATTAACTCTGCAGAAGTGAGAAATCTGAGATTTAAAGCAGATGGGAAATATTTATATTTTAAAAGAAGCATTATAATTTTTGGGGGGAGGGGGTTATATTTTAAAAAGAAAGTATATATAGGAATGCCAAGAAACAGAAACTTTTATCTTTATTAACGTTTTAAACAAGAAACAGGACAAAAACCCATAAACAGAGCAAAATCGTTTTTAATTCAAAAACAAAAATTGATGACATAATGCAGAAACAGAGGACATTTTAAGAGGACTTGGATAATATTCACGAATTATGCCAAAAGATATGGAGATGAGTAAAAAGAAGTGCATTAAATGACTACAGAATTTCATACTTCAGGATATCATTCTGACTGCTTACTACACAAATGATGTATTAATAAACAAAAACTTCATTATTATAGTTAATTTGCTTTAGATATTTAAGTAGATAATATGATACGACTATACATTATCTGTGATATATTTTATAGCGTAAATTTTTGTAACTGTACTGCTTTACCATCAAAGTCGCGACGAAATAATGTATTATTTGGTACAATAAGGATATACATAGTTTTAGTACCCTTTGTAAATTGTTTATGCTAAACACTTAACTTTTGAGTTCTGAAGCAAAATACGAATGAAATGTTCCAACGATGGAAGTGATTTTTTTTTTTAATCCCGTTGACGATAATCAAAACAGAAAACACAATTCAGAGACGGATTTTTCTACAATGATCTGGAAAATACATATTAAAAAACACACTATGATTTTAAAAAATACATAAATGCGTGTTTAACGAACCAGGAATTTTCAAGATGCTAAAAAGACTCATTTTGTTTACAGTTCTTAGTTTTTAATATTATTGTACACAAATAACGTAAAATTCCGTATATATTCACTCGCAGTCGGCAAAGTCAACACACTTCTTGTAGACCTTGTGGTGCACTGTCTAATGTAAGTCTTTTGACCCAAGAATGCAAACAGAAGTGCAGTTTTCAATTTTTTTCCTTTAAGCAAGGATCCGTTAGACAAGCTTATCACGCGTACCATTCAGAAGAGGATAATATCTTTTTTCGACATTCCCCTATCATCCCGTCGTCATGTGAAACCTCACTACTTTGCACAAATTTTAATAAAGGCTAATAAATATGTTTTTCCCAAGCAGTGATAAATTATGGTACATAACCCACAATCGTTCATTTAATATCATTTAATACCAAGAAAAGTACGCAAATGGATGGCTCCATTTGTTTGATTAGTATTAATAGTTGCAGTCTTCAAACGTGGACTAGATTATTTGGATATATCAAAGCGTACGACTGCTATCTTTCTAAGGGGAGGGATGCTTTCGTAGAGGACTTTCTAAAGGAAATGCCTCGTATTTATATTATATATTGGTAAACCAAGATAAGCGCTATATACCCAAGTTTATCTGGGCTCGAACTGGGTCGATTACCAGCATTAACCATTCAGCCATTGATGGTAAGGCTCCTCTAGAGGAGCCTTAATTGATGGGACGCAGCTTTCAAAGAACTGTAAAAACTGGAAGACCGTTGAATGCGTGAGATAAAGAGGACACTATAGTATCTGATAGACAGGTATAAAATTTTTTTAGAAATAAAATATATATATTGAAATATTTCTAAATTGACGAAAGAATTTTCTGTTGTTAATTACACGTGGACAAAGGACAAAACCAGGCTGAAACTGTGCTAACTGAAGCTTCTCCATTCCAGACACAAAATTGAATAATAAAATATGAGAAGCTATACGTTAAGGTGTAGAAAGACTAAATTATTGACTTCATCAAAGAAATATTTATAATGCAGTCATTGCGAAACAGGTTCTTCTCAAACATGTTTGCCTAAACTTTTATATGA
Organism: Stegodyphus mimosarum; assembly: GCA_000611955.2. Lineage (NCBI taxonomy): Eukaryota > Metazoa > Arthropoda > Arachnida > Araneae > Eresidae > Stegodyphus > Stegodyphus mimosarum. Next base: position 272,984 of record KK122280.1, read on the forward strand.
ATTCTGTTACTGAAGAATAGTGGTAAGTTAAAATGCTATCATCATAAAAAATCATGAATTATCATTTCAAAAATGCTTTTTCTATAAAAGCAATTGATAGAAAAGCGGGTTTAGCTATGAACGATATGCGATTATTATTAGAGCAGTAGTTTGACGTTTGTAGCACATTTTTATGTCGAAGTGTCTCTTTTTCCTCCTCCTTTTTATGCTCTTTTTATTTTTGGTTAATTTAGAGATTATCTTTGAAGGCTGGAAAACAGCATTTCCCTTTCCCAATTTAGAAATTTTAATTAATGGTTTTCCGCTAATTAACTAGCTATCTTATTAATTTGCCCATACATTCACTTTTATTTTCATCGGTTCCAAATGAGATGAAAATTACTTGATGTATTTCAGTGCATAATTCTAGAGTTCGAGAGACATTTTCCCCCTATAAGTTTGCTTTGCAATCTCAGTGAAATTTACGAATGCGTTAGCCTAAAAAGATGAATTATTATCTATAATTGCTTCCCTCCGTTCAATACGGATTCATGAAACAAATGTTTGCTTCAAAACAGCTAGTCAGCTAGCTGAATTTATCGCGTCAGCTCTACACCATAAGAAATGTACGGCACTCCTTGTGCTAGATGTGGCGAAAGCATTTGAACGCATCTGGCATAAGGAGTTGATCTACAAATTGATCAAGATGAGCTTTAGTGGGGAAATTATTCTTCTCCTTAATTCCTTCCTTACCGACCGAACTTTTAGTGTTAATCAAGGAAATGTCTGTTCAGCCTTCAAAAACGACACCGCAGGAGTGCACTCAGGTTCATCATGTCTTGCGCTCGTTCTCTACCTCTTTTAAGTTATCGATTTTCTCAGACATAAACTGGATCTATGTTAGCTTGCTCTGTAGACAATACGGCGGTAGCCGTGAACTTTATCCAACCCAATAATGCTATCTCCCAACTTCAGGATTGTGTTTTAGATTTTGAGGACTTGTCTAGGCAACGGGGAATCACTACAAACGTCTCAAAATCTAGCTCCTACTTAAGAAGGCTCAAGGTTTGGAAAATAGCATTGGTCAATCTCTGCTTACTTAGGGAAATTGTGAACCATGTAAATAATGTGAGGTATCTAGAGGTTACACTAACCAAAGGCTCACATGAGCCTGTAATATGAAGTACGTCATAAAAAAAACTGTGGTATCGCCAATTAACTATCTTCGCTGCTAGGATATTACTCTAGACTGTCTCTCAATAAAAAGAGGAGATACTTACGCATTATAAGGCCAATTCTATGTTACACGTCTGCAGCCTGGACGTCGGCCTCAAAGGCAGACTTCCACAAACTTCCTGTAGTACAGAATAAGATTCTGAAAAGAATTGTAAATATTCATTACCTGATGAGAAACACTTATCCGTTATGACTTGAAAATCGACCTTATAGTGGACCCCATTATTAAAAAAGCTTTTTTCAAAACTGGATTTAGCTGAGATGTTGCAAAATTTTCAGAAGTGCTTAGTTACCAAATCATTCCAGATGGTAATTGAATGATCAGACCATTTGCTATTCACATGCTTAGAGACTACAACTTCGTAACCTAGCTTTGACTGCCGACTTACACTTGCTTTCTTGCGCTGAGAGACTTTTGTCTCTGTCGCTTTCCATCTGATTGGCACACATGCGATACAGGAGACAGGTCTTCACACTTCTACCTCACTTTCATGACCATTGTTGGAGTGTCACCAGCTAGTCAAAGTCATGTGCCTTCAGAGGCTTAATTTTGTTTTCTAGCTTATGAAGGAATTTGGAGGCCGCAACTTCATAATCCGTATCCGCATCAATTCAAAAGACAACCCTTTAGAGTTATCGCTGACCATTATTCGGATATTGTTCAGAGAACAGCCTTGACGCCAAAAAGGGAGAAGCAGCTTATTGTGGTATGGCAGGCAATAGTTGTCATTCGATGACATACTTCTCTAGGTAGACAGCCATAATACTTTTCCCTTGCTAAGGGATTATCTGTAGTATTACTTATTATCTGTAGTATTTATTATTAGTATTTATTATTGTAGTATAGTTATTAGTATTTATTACTGTAGTATTTATTATTGTAGCATTTATTATTATAGTATTTATTCTGTAGTATTTAGTTCCGTTGGCATGATGAAATGTCTCCCATACCCTTAAAGAAGCCAAGTTGGCGCAACCAAGGCTGTTCTCCGAACAATATCCCATTATTCTATTATTTCTCTCTGCAACTGAATTACTTAAACAGGTTTCCATTTTACTAGCCATAATCGCTTTGTGACAGATTGAGGGTCTGAGACAAATTTTAATAGACATGCTTTACGAATGGATAAAACAGTTTATTTAAACTTTAATTTTGCTGTTAGTCATTTTAATTCGACATAGAACTGATTATGATTTCAGGAGTTAATAGTTAGAGAAGAGTTGAATCGTACACAGTCGTGTAGCCCTGGCTTAATGTTAACCTAATTTAATAATCACACCAAGTCTATTGATCAGTGCAAGTAGCTTTGGGTTCCATGGGTAAAGCTTCTTTCTAATGACTTAAATAATAACAAGAGTTGTAAGATCTTTTTTGCTTTGTTATCATATAGTAAACTAACTTTACTAGGAAACCTGGAGACTTCTCGCACAGGCATGAATAATATCAGCACAGAAGAAGGGTAAAACAAACTCTTTATTATTCGTCAAACTCTTAATATTACTTCGCGTTTACAATAACACCGACAACTTGTGTTGGAAAGTTGAATAATTTAACTATAAATTCAAACATAAATACTTGTTAAATGGCCAAAAATGACTAACAGCAACTCAGCGTTAACAACAGCGAGGACAGAATAGTAACGTGCGCTGGCTAGCGAAATCATGAATAAACTTCTAGATTCGTCTGTATATATACTGTTTTCACGTGACTTTAAATTTGCATTCTGGCTAGGAAATGAGAGAGGAAAATAAGAGGTTCGGAAACGATACTAAAACTTAAAATAATTTGTGATGCAAACTAAGGAAAACCCTACACATTTATCTCAATTAATTATTTCCTTATTTTCTAGCAGGTCAAAATAAACCCCACCTTTCATATCCAAAGCTGTGCAGAACAATACCTTCTTTGATTGCAAACCTGGTTTCGTTGCGGGGCTTTGCTTTGCATTGAAGTTCATCTCTAATATTAGCATAATGAACTCATTTCTTAGCAGTCACAACGCGCCTTAAAAATGCTAGCTTCACTTCTTGCAGGATCCAAACACCGGTGGGGCAAAGTAAAAAAATCACATTGAACATATAGGATTAATATAATTAATATTGAAATATTTCTTAAGAAATCTCTTTAGTTTTTTGTTTTGTTTTTAACAATGTAAAAACATCAATAATATTCTGAAAGAATTTTTTAAATTTTAACAATTCACTACTATAAAACAATAATCCTGTTTGGCTCTTCTTGTTGATGAATTGAAACTTTATTTGTTTAAGATGCTGGAACCCAAAGAACCCAAAGAAGCACTAGTTGTGTCTCAAAGAAGTCCAAAGAAGTGTGTCAGCCTAAAGAAGTAAAGAAGTCAAAGGTTATCAACCCAAGGAAGTCAAAGTGTGTCAACCCAAAGAAGCACTAGTTGTGTGCGAGTGGTCAATTACTTGCATTATTCATTTATAGATTTATCGCAGCAGAAAATACGCGTGTCTTGTGTCCTCATATTTTCAATTCACACAAATTGTTTAGAGAAACGTTAGGGCTTGAAAGTGGATGAAAGATAGATCCTAATTGGTAGTAATAAACTGCCATGTGAGTTCAGGTTTAAGTATATTTCTTCGATTACACCGAAATTAAGAGTCAGTTTATTGCTTTCCTACATTTGAAAAGGCCTTTCTAAAACACTGAAAACGCTTGGAAGAGTTTTCGCATGGAGCAGTGGTTATTGCAAGCTTCAAAAAGACATAAAACTACGCTTCTAATATCACGAACTAATTCTGGAGCCACTCTTGAAGGTACAGTGAAGTAAAATCTGAAAGCTTCCAGATTTTTACATTACGCCCAAAGGGGCGTTTATTTTAACGTTTTGTATGTTACCTTTATTTATTAAATATCAAGTTCTTCGCACGTAAACCATAAAATTCAATTTAATAGCTATATCGCAAAATAATTTTAAAATGAACATATCTTTAGAATTTCCGTAACACAGTCTTGGGCGCTGGGGATAAAATGTTTTTTTACCCGTACACTGTTGCCATTCCTCGCTTTGGAATTGTTGAGTTTGTTAATCAAAAATTCTTTAATGCCTGACAAATATGAAATCTCTACATATAATAAAACAAAGAGTCTGTGTGTGTGTCTTTCGTTCGTGTTGCGAGTAAGCTAATAGACCCAGGGCCACGAAATTTGGTACATAGGTGTATCTACACAAGAGCCAGTGCTCCTCGAAGCGATTTTTTCGAAATTCGAATTCGAATTTTTTTTTATTTTAAGTTTTGTGACGAAATCGCCTCATTTTGAGACATAATGGGCTACAGAAAAGCGAGATTTCACTCTATACATTTCATTTTTACATCGTCGTGAAGCGTAAACACTTAGCTATTTTACGAACTTCAAATTTCGTATTGCAATAAATCGATTAAATACGAATTTATTTAGGAAGGTGAGCTTAACACCTTTTCAGGGGAATTTTTTTTAAAAAAACTTATTTTAAAAAATGTGCTGCTCATTTTCCTTTGATTTTTGGACACGTTGAACTTCAATCCTTTCGACTCCTTTTAAAAAAAGAATTTTGGAAAAATAATGATATTTTGTATTTTTTTAAAATTTTTTAAATGAAGCTTCCGAATACACTTCTCACATCTCAGATATTTTAAAATGTAGTTTTGGCAACAATTTTCCTTTCTTATTGTTGTTGATAGATTTTTGATGAAATTGCATCATTTTGAATAGTTTCATTCTTTTAAAAATTTTGATTTGGCAACAATTTTTCATCGTATTTCTCATGTTACTGTTTTTAAGAGACTGAAAAGTTTTAGAAATTAAAAAGTTGTTTCTTTTTGCAACGGTAAATTGTTTAATTACTTTATTAGAATAATTAACATTTGTATCAAGGGATATTGCTTATTTCATTGTAATATT
>KK122280.1:278168-331510 GCA_000611955.2 Stegodyphus mimosarum
AAAAATAGCATGATATTTTTTAATCTGTTTAAGTTCTTAATCTGTTTATACCATTTCAGTTAAGATTTTGCAAAGGGAAGTTGGTTAATTTATTTATTAGGATAAGTAATATTTGTATTAAGGGATACTGCATATTTCATTGTCATTTTTTATATATAAAATACATTTTTATTGATTTCTTTTTTGATAAAGTTGTTCTGCAGAGTAAAATTCTGTGCGAAACGTTTTGTTTTTTGAGTTTCTTTCATGCTATTTTTTTGCTTATTTCACTGTTTATAAGATATTGAAAAGTTTTGCATGATTTTTTTGCATGAGCCAGTGCACCTCAAAGCGAGTTTTTCGAAATTCGAATTAATTATTTTGTTTTTTAATTTTATGTTTTCTGACGAAATCGCGTCATTTCAAGACATAATGGGCTATAGCAAAGCGAGATTTCACTCTATTGAACAGTTTAAGAAATTTAAAGATTGTTTCTTTTTGCAAAGGCAAGGTCTTTCTTTCGTACTGCGCGTAAGCTAATAGACCCAGGTCTATGAAATCTGGTACACAGGATGCATCTAGACAAGAGCTAGTGCACATCGATTTTTCAAAATTCGAATGAGTTTTTTTTTTTAATGAAATAGTATTAAATTGATGATTTTCTCTCATTATATGAACAACAATGGCACGCAGCCATTGTTGCTGATATCAGCACTACTGCCACCCGGAAAAATGAGGGCGATAATTCTGTGCAGTTTTTAAATTTAATGTTTCTCTTGGATACTGGACGTTTGTCTAGAGAAGGCAGCAGGAAGTTGGTTAATTTATTTATTAGGATAATTAATATTTGTATTAAGGGATATTGCTTATTTCATTGTATGCTTTTTATATGTAATGCATTTTTAACTGATTTTTTTTCCGTTGTTGTTTGTTTCTTTTTCGATAAAATTGTTCTGCAGAGTAAAATTCTGTGCAGTTTTCAAATTTAATGTTTGGTGTTCTCTTTAGGCATTTTTCCGGTACACTTAAAAACCAGACGAAGGCTGGCCGCGCAGTGGCTAGTAGATAATAAAACAAATTCCAAATTTCAAATTAGGGCTTCAAAATGCCCATATTTGGTGGAGGATTATATTATTCAAAATTGGGTGGCAGTAGGTACCGTTGTTTTATCACAATGCGAGAAACATACATACATTTATGTAGATTTTTTATTATTTAATTTCTTTAAATATAATACAGGGCTGTAATATTTGGTGACAATGGTTTGAAAAATGAATCAACGCAAAATGCCAAAAGGAAATTAATAGACCTTTTGAGATAACTCTCTTTGGGCTAATAATTGTTAAATTCTGAGGCAAAGAAAATGTGGCAAATTCTGGATGGATCCTCGAATCAGGCGTCTCATTTAACTTCATACGAAATATGGAGCAAGAAATTGGTTATATGATGCGTTTCATTTCCGGTTATTACTGTTTAATCTTCTGATGCTGCTCGAAATGATGACTGTATGTTTTGGCTATTGAAAAGGACATTACGTAACCGCTGCTGTCATTCAGAGAATAGATCAGTTTTCAAAATTTTTGCTTTTAAGTAAAAAGCGTTATATTATGGCATTATCATATATGGGTATGCTCGAAGCTTACCTATATATAATAATCTTTTCTGAGAAACTCATTTCTTCATCCCGTTCTTGTTTGAAAGGAAGATTTCAAAGCTTAATGCGCGTATGTATTTGCAAAATTTTATGACGCTAGAAAAAGCAATATTAAACTATAACAAAACATTTAATTTATTTATTGTATAAGTAAACTTTTTTCTTCATTCAGACATCTTTTACTGAAGGTTACGGAGTTTGGAATAGTGTTATATAAGAGCTGAATAACCAAGATATTTTTTCACCGAGGCAAAAAGATAAATGCGCGCCCCTATATATATATATATATATATCAAAATAGCTATATTTGTATTAAACAAAAGTAACTGTATTAAATCAAAATAGCATAATTCTTAAAGTATTTTTTAATCGTAGCTTTATAAATTCAGAAAAATAACATAGCCAATTATTTATAACTTTCAAATGAAAATGTTAAAAAAATCCTTTTCTGATAAATAAGAAATAACATTGAGGTACACATTGCAGTAATTTCCAGGCTTTCTTGCAATTATTCCTCTTGTTTTATTAATTTAAGTTTGTCGAAGCTTATTTCCCTTAATAATAGCCGACAAATTTAAAAACATAATTAAAGTCATTTTCGAATTCGCATAGACAGTCTGATGCTCCTCCTAGCGATCCACCTGAGGCAAGTGCCTCACCTTTGTCCCGGCTCTGAACATAAATGTTCCAAGAAGCAGAGCATCTTCATGACAGCATACTTATGATGAAGTTTTATATGCATTTATATTGATACAAATATTGAAATCTCTTACAGGGAAGGAAAATAATATTGGAGAAATGTAGTTCCGAAGACTAATTACAAATATAAAATTTTCAAGGGAACATTAACTTGCAGATAATGTAGGTTCCGATAGTAGAAACTGCGCTGGAGCATTAGAGTTTTAGCTGAAGTTGATGAATATTTAGTATTTCATACGGTTCGAACAGAAAAAGAAATGTAAATTATTTTTCATCGACAGTAATGATGAATTAATTTGCATTGTCAAGAGAAAAACCGCCAATGAGAGGTTATTAAGGATGGTTCGATTAAACCTCTAAGCATGTCGTCCGACTGGGGATGTAAAGGCGTCGTTTGGGTTTTGTCAATGCCGAATAGCTTGCAGAGCTCTTTGATCCGAGGTAAAATTCCTTCTCTGGAAATTTAGCCGATGTAAATTTCCTTCTCTGATCGGAAGCTAATTGAGGAGGCACTCCGAACCTGGAAATCCAGTGCTGTATCATTACCCAGCCATTTGATCAGGAATAGGATATGCTTTAGGCCACTTGGTGAAGTAATCAATGACAACGAGGATGTATTTGTTGCCATCAGCAGTTCGTGGCAGAGGTCCCAAGATTTCAAAGGCGATGCTTTCAAAAGGCGCTCCTACGTTGTAATGCTGCAGCTTGCCTCAGCTGCGTTCTTCGGTTTTTTCCGACCTGACAGGCATCGCAAGATCGGTATCCTTTGCATTACTCCAGTAAAAACCCCCTCAAACTCTCTGCAGGGCTTTAATACATTCATTAAATTATTATTATTAAAATTAAAACAATTATTACTAAAATTTAAAAAAAATACTTCAAGAATTATCGATTTTGATTTAATACAGTTACTTTTGTTTAATACAAATATAGCTATTTTGATATATATATAGGGGCGCGCATTTATCTTTTTGCCTCAGGTGAAAATATATCTTGGCATGGTTCTGTTCATGTTATTCAGCTCTTATATAACACTTTTCCAAATTCCGTAACCTTCAGTAAAAGATGTCTGAATGAAGGAAAAATGTTTACTTATACAATAATAAATTAAATGTATTATTAATAAATAAATTCATTATTCCGAAGTGGCCTTTTGCAGGGCTGCTATGTAATTCTTTAAGAACGTTCGGGATCCGGGATCTTGGGATTATCAGCTGCCATCGGAATGTTTTCCCATCACCCGATTCGAATTTCCGGTACAAGACGCCGTTTCGAATGTGCAGTGAGTCCCCCAGAGTGCCCAATATTGTTTTGTTGTAGGACTATAGATCGAATTATCTGCCAGGTAGGTTTTCTGTTTGAAGACTCCATTAAGTCAATTATGGGTTTAGCGTCTCTATCCTCCAGCTCAGTTTCTTGTCTAGTTAGCTACTGTAGCGAATTCGCGGTGAGCTCGGATTAGCTTTCTCCGCACTTTGGATTGCGTTCTATTTAACGTTTTGGTAGTTTAAAATATAGCTACTGATTATATCGCGTGATATTGTGATATTGTACGAATATCTTTCAGGAAAAATCCAGCGTTTTGTTACATTTCTTGTGATAAGAATAAATTTTATTAACTTTTTATCGGATTTGTGCATGCAATCAATTTCGAAGCCGTACGCAAGCAACACGTTTTGGTGTTAGAAGTGGGATATTCTATGATGCTGTAGCGGAAATTTCTCTTTTCGGCTATGGATCCAGGAAGTAAAAATTCTGTTCTTGCTGGTATTGTGATATCGTCTTGACTTTTGATTTTGTGGGCAAATTTAACTCCTTCATCATAACCAACGTGTTCTTACTTCTTCCTGTTTAGCAATCGGTAGACGTCTTGGATGTTGCTTGATTGGCGGATGATCACCGGTATCGATTCTATGTTGCGCCAAAGTGGTTCGACCCACGTCAGAAGACGAGCGGGAGAAAACAGCTTGAAGATCTTGAATGACACGTTAAAAATTAAACGCACTTTTAAAACGAAAGAATAAATATTCTTTTCTCCCCCCCCCCAAATGGTAACTGAACTTTACTGCCACACTTCCAAAAAGAACTCTATAATCTTTTCACGAAACAGGCATTCACGCACTCAGTAATGTAACTTAGAAATGGGTAAAACCACTTTTTTATGAGATTGGATCAGAACAGTTCTCTCACTGAAATGAATCGCTTCTTTTTTATGACTCACCGCTCTCTAAAGATGGAGCGAAGAGTAAAAAGAATCGAACGAGGAGTGGGATCGGAAGAATCGACTCAATCAAGCGCTAATTCCCTGAATTGATTTCTTTCAACTGTAGTTTTCAAATTTTGATAATAAATTATATCAATATTCTAGAATAAAATTTTTTACCGTAGTTTTAATATTCCCTAAAACCTCCTTTCTGTATAGAATCAACAATAAAATTCTGGAACAAAAATTTTTCAAAAAGTTAGAAAATGATTAATAAAATTCACTCACTTTTAACATGAGAGGATAAACATTTTTTCACTCTTAAAATGGAAATGGAATTCTTTTGCCACGTTTCCAACAAGAATTCCTTTACGTTTTTGCCAATTAGAGATAAGCTCGCTCATTAAAGTGAATCAGTCAATGAACGAATAGCAGATCTCTTTTCCTAGCAAGCTTCCAACAAGAGTTCTTCGTGAACTGTAAAAGATGATTATAATTGTCACTGTAATTGATCCCTATGTGTAACTCTAACCGTATCCGGCCCCTATATGCAATTTTAACTTTTTATGCTTTCCAGTAATTTCGAGAAATGGAGGGCACTAGAGTTTTCTCAGCGGTCGGGGTAAAACTGTATAAGTCCGGAGAGAGCATCAGAGCGGACTCAGTTCAGAGTGGACTACGGAATATTGAGATATCTCCGTATAATCTTCGTTCTTTAGATGCACTTTGCATTGCGTTGTGTTTAACAATTTTAGTAGTTTTGAAGTGTAACTACTGATTGTACTCTATGATACTGTGAAGTATCACAGAGTACACAGTGTACGAGCATTTTTGTAGAAAATTCCAGAACTGTGAAGCGTTTCTTTTGGTAAAACGAATTTCTGAAAACGAAAATTTATCCAAAAACGAAAAGTTAAAAAAATTTAAAGATATCCAGACTATAATCGCATATATTCTTTATTATACCAGACACTTTTCTGTAATTATGTAACAGTTTTTAATATTTTTTGTTATTAATAAAAATTTTAGATGAAATTATTTAAAATTTCATTAGAAGCAACTAACATAAATAGTACCTCAATTTAAATTTTGTCTAATCACCTAGAAGCTTAATTGGGTACTGAAAATATTGGCTAAATTAAATTAGTTAAACAATTTGAATATCTTTTATTATTTTTCGTAAAAGTTTTTTTTTTTTTTTTTATAAGTACTAGTTTGAATTTATGTTGCATTTCCTCTCATCTAAAATACTTCATTCATTTTCAGAAACAAGCACTGAATATGAATACAGCTATAATTTGAGAAAGAATTTATTAGTAGCTGATGAATAAATATTGTGTTTATTACTTATATGAAACATAATCGTATTTAGTGTACTGTTTTGTGATAAAAAAATCCTATCTATATGTTTAAAACAAACATTTAGACATATTTTTACAATCTTAATTATTTTAATAGATATTATGAAATTAAAAGTTTCAAAACAATAGCTTTTGCCAATACATACATAATTATTGTATGGAACCATGAAATAACAGGTTTTGTACGTATCAAAATAAGATACTTGTTTTTCAGACCTTTAAGGAGTATGTAATGTTATGCTATCACATTCCCACTACGTATTAAAAAGAATTCACTCAAGCCTAAATTATCGAAGAAGGGGACAGAAATATGATCTACAAATTGAAAAAAAAAAGTACAAATTCTTCAGCCATTCAGTGTTACCGAAAAAATTTTTGTGAACTGCTCTAAAATGTATACAGTGCAATGCTCTCAAAATAAATTCATCACCTGCCAGTAGTACGTCTTTTTCCCTGCCGTGTCAAATGTAAACAAACATAAAACACCTCGACGTATACAGGTCCGAGGCTATTTATATAATCACGCATGGACTGTTTTAGGAAGATTAAAAAAAATTGATATCGAACAGTCTAACGTTGAAATTTAGTTTTCTGAAACCCCAAGATTGAAATTGAGGATAAGCATTAAAACGGATGTTTAGAACATTCCAATCCGTTGGTTTACGAATGGTATAAACAGTTCCTTTTAACCAGACTTCTGGCCGGAGATGTATTTATTTATTTTTCGAAGTTATGTTTACAGTTTGCTATTTTTTTTTCTTTCCTAGAACTCGATGGGTTAGTGGGAGGGGCCCGGAGAAGAAAATGCCATGAATATTTTGCCTTCAAAAAGTTGTGCTTTCATGCAAAATGTTTATAGAACGTTATGTTTATGTATCCTGCAGCCAACACGCTACCCTCGTGAAAAATGAAACTTTTCAGTTGGAGCTAGAAGCTGGTCTTTAGTTTACCAAATTGTTAATTTCTATTTCTTGAAAATTCTAATTAGTGGCTATAGAATAAAAGTATGAAATTAATGTTTCATTAATTTCTGCCTCAAGCGACCATAACTCTACTAGATCTTATAATGGTTTTTAAGAAGACATATAGTAACAAAACTGCATTTTGGATTGGAAAAGAAGCATATAACGATGTTGTGTTCAAGACAGCAAGTGGTTTTTATGTGATGATGATGCATTTTGCTTTTACAAATGCAAAGAACAAATGTAGGCACGTACTTGTTAAGTCAACTATCAACGAAATGGTCTTTACGATCTGTAAGAACATCTACTCTTCGTTTAAACAAAACAAAACAACAACAACCAGAAATCTTCAAATGATGTCAAATGTTTAGTCATATTATCGGTTCTGCGCAGAAGAATGTTTTATATTGATGCGAACCAATAATTGATTAAAAATGCCTAGTGGATTCTGAACAAATATTTGGTTCTCACCGCTTACAGTCCGTACCTGTGACGAAATGGAAGTTTTGTGCTTGTATTGAATATATATATATCTTGCTAACTATTTGCAGTGGAGATACTCTTGCATATGTGATAAAGCTTTGTTTATTTTGGTAACAATGATATAAGAAATGATTGTCTTCTCAAACAATTCTCTTAGTCCATCTCTTAAGTTAGATGTGCCCTAATGTTCTGTTAAGAACTGGAATTTTATCCTCAAACCGCTTTGTTATAGCCTTAAACCCCTTTTCTGAATATTTTTAATGATTCAAAATGAAACTATTAGGAGTGACATATCGGCTAAAATATATTTTCCAGTTATATTTTGCTATATTTCTTCAGTAAGATAACAAAAAAGAAGAACTTGGGAAGAACTTGATCTGCTGATTAAATTTCCAGAGAATCCTTGTGCTGAAAAATATGGATGAACAACCTGCTCTGCTTTGGTTCTCGAATTCCAAGGCATCGAATTCAACTTCGTAAGTAATTCTTTTTGCAATTTAATTTGTTTAAAAAACTGATATTTAGGTTTAAAACCCTAACGAGTACATATTTTTAAATATATTTTCACAAAGCTTTTTCATGTTAATATCTGGAAACGTGTCGTGTTCTTTTTAATAGCATTTATTTTAATCATATATGTTTAAATTTACAACATATCGTATATAATAACTTATTGTTTTGCAATTGTGAGTAAGATAGATCAGCGTGAGTAAGATAAGGAAATTGTGTTTTTTTATAATTTTAAGCGTTTATAGTACAATGAACAGTTGATACTATATTAAAGAAAGGCACAATGGGAATTTTTCGATGCTGTTTCAATTTAATCTTACGTATAGATTAAATTAAAACACATATTATACTCATCTAAGTTCTTATTACGTATCTGAATTTAAAAAGTTTATTCCAGAAATTCAGTCACATAGCCCGTGAGTGATTTTCTGGACTTCATTTGAAGTATGATCTTAGGCAATAAATCTTGTTAAACAAATTAGTAATAAAGAAAGATGTTTTATTGTATGAGTTATTTTAAAATAAATGACGCTTTTAATCAGACCCGTGAACTTTCATTTATAATTGTCGTATTAAATGAAATCAACAAATCAAATGGAATCAGAATCCATTTGATTTGTTGATTTCGTTTAATATGACATATCCTTGACTGCATTCTTAGAGAAATTTTTATTGTTCTTATACTGAATACATTTTGATCAAAAAAGAAGAGTCAGAAAGTTCTTAAATAAGCGTTTGAGTAACTTGGCAGTTTCTACGCGCCGGTTTGTTTACTACACGTTTCAGGAGGTAGAATCGTAAGTAATGCAAGTTAATACTGATAGTATTGATATAAAGCCTTAGCTGATGATCAATTTCTAGTCTAGAATCTTTGCATTTTAATATTTTTTTTTAATTTTAGAAACGTAATATGAGACAACTGAAGTCGGCTGAAGAATTTGCATTAATTTATTCTTCGACTCATACGTGATTTTTCATGTCGCCGGCCATGTATGATAATAAAATTCTCTGAAAAAAAATTCCATTCCAAACACGCATCTTTGAAGCATTTTGTAGAAACACAGACTTAAACTTTCGTAACACCCTGTATAATGTAAAATTTCAGAAAACTAAGTTCTGCTTAATTATTATATATTTTATATTTATCACGGATAAAGAAAGAAGTAAAAATATACACCGCATTGTTTGTTTATGGAATAATAAAGGTTTTGATCCAGTAATCATACAAACCGTTTAAATTATTCGAAAGCGAAATAGATAACAAAATGTGTGGTTTAATGTTCATATTCGTGTCAATCTCTTTCCGAAGTTTCGAGTTAAAAACGGGTTTTCATGGGCTTTTAAATTAGGATCCAAAAGTTGCAGTGGGGAGGGGCATCTGAAATCCTCTATTTCCGGTCATTTGCAAGATTTGTGGAATTCGAGAATTTGAATGCTTAATCTGTAGCAAAAAACTTTATCTTCTCTATCAAACAGCTAAGATATTTCCCGGACATTTAATGTATCAGGGAATATCTCCCAACACCAGAATTTAAAGTGCTGGCATACAATTAAAGTTACAGTTTTTATATTCTGTATTGCATTTACCACTCTTTTTTCATCGGGCTTCTAGAAGCATTTTAGGCACTTTAAGTTAAAAAAGTGTTGTAACGTGCATACATACATCAGATTCTGTACCCGAATTTTTTGAATGACTCGTATATGTTCTTCAGCTCTTTAAAGTATCATATCTGCTATAATTCTAAAGATATTTAGACAATTGATCCTCCCGTTTGCCTTCTAACTACAGGTATCACAACTCAGGATGAAGGTTTAAACTAAAAACTATTTATCAACTTTCAACCAAATGTTAATATAAACTTAAAACGAATAACAGAAACTATTAAACTTAAAACTATAACTTCTCTGGTTGCGAATAATTTTAGAACATACGTTCAAGCCAAATTGATTGTGAAATGCAAATTCACAACACCCCTTTAAACCTTGATTTGGCCTTAAATATTCCCGAACCAAAGGAAGTTTTCCCAAGCTGAAGCTGATAAAATAAATTCAACCACAGGGAAGCGTAGCAGTTTGATGGTCGTTATGCTGTCAAGAACTCAAGACTATGGACGTATTTATACTTTGGCTAATTTACATTCTTGTGGGCTGGGGAATGTAGAAGTATAGTCAAACTAATAAGATAACTGGATTAATTAACAAAAAAACTTGATAACTTTAATGACACAAATAATTAATTTGTTTCTCACACATCTTGTGACACTTTCCATCATTCATCAGTTATAATTGATCTACCTGTAGAAAAAGCTATTTTTAACAGTTCCAAGGTACATGTTCATCAGTGTGATGCTACTTTGCTTACTTTAAACGCTAATTTTATTTTATACCAATTCCCCCTTCCCTTTTTACTTCCTTATACGAAGTAAAGGAAGTATTGTAATCACGAAAAATTTCTGGTATCATATTTCAACGGAACTATTCATTTTGACCGCTCCCAAATCCATTTCATCCTGGAATAATTAATAATTAAAAACTAATGTATGAGCCAAAGGAATATCGTATGAAAGCATTATGATATTTGTCTTCCTTATATTCACACTCTTTTCGTGTTGTTGTAACATGTTAAAAGTCATTTCATCTAAATCCTTCGCGATTTAACTGATTTGTTGTGTTTGCATGAATTTAGAAAAGTTAACTATTTATATTGAATTAGATAATTTATAGAAAACGAAGAAAAATAAGAACACTGTACAAGCAGCCGCTACTTCAGTGTTTATTTTACGAAATTTCGCGTTTACAAAAGATTTTTAATTAGTATCTTTCTCGATGAACGAAGGAAATTCAAAAAGGATTAAAGGAAGGAGATTCAAAAAAGGAAAAAAAAGGATTTTGCTGAGAAAACGAACAAGTCGTCCAACGTATGTTTTATGCAGTGATTACAGAAGAAATGTGACTTAGCCAATGAGATTAAAGCAGTTTCCATAAGATGTTTCGGCTGTCTGTGGAAAGATATACAGTTGGGGAGGAGGAAGGTAAAAAAAGGTTTGTCAATTTTAGCAATCAAGCATGCTTTTTTAATTAAGGTCTTTCACATCGTAAAATACAAAATTAGTTTCTAGTTTTAATATTGAGACAGGGAGCCATAGTAGCTACGAACACATTGATCTGGAAAACATAAATGAGCATAAGATATTGATATATAGTTTTCGCCCTCTCTCTGTCCTAACCGTAGGCCATTTTGCTGCCTATCTCGTATTCTTGACGGCTCAGTGCATCGTCATCTTCATTATGTCCGCCCTGTATAGTGTAGCTCCCTCTATTTTCAGTTTTCCTAAATGAACATAGGGTGATACGCAAGTTGCCAGCATTTATATGTATCTTTCTGTATAATTTAATGAATCATTATTTCTTTTACGGCCAGTTTTGCTTTAAGAAATGTTTGATTTGATTTTGAAAACGTGAAAGCGTTTCTTGTCTTCATCGATATTAATTTTTCGTTTAACACCATAGAGACTGAAAAAAAAAAACTTTCACGAGAATGTTATGCTTAAAAAAGGGGTAGAAATTTATTTCCATTCCTTTTATGCAATTGAAGTAATTTTATTTAAGAGGAAGTAGTTAAATGTTTAATACCGTTTTAAAAGGCGAAACCTTTTCATAAATCCTTTAAAAAGTCATAGTTATTTATTTGTTTTGATTACATTTTCTTTGAATATACAAGTTACCAATACCATTGGTTTTTTTTTGTATGCAAATCGATAAATAAATTTTAAGGGTTTGCTTTCTTTTCAGAACAAATTCCTCGAATAGCACATTTAATGAAGACAGATGAATAAGCTGTGTACTCATTTATCAAGAGTAATTGCAGTTTTTCTTTTAAAATAAATCGTATTCTGTCTTTAAAATCTTGGAGAGTATTAAAAAAATTCCCAAAATTTGTCTTCTGACTGAATTTACTTCTCCAGCCAGTGTGCCAGAACTAGCTGTTTCTGGTATGTCTTGCTTCCTTCTGAGGCCCACATTTTGCCGCTAAACAATGTTAATTTGTCTAGGTTTTCGAATTCAGTCAAACGAAGTCGAATGCATAGATAGTTTTGGGACTTCTTAGTTTGTATAACGTGAATACAAGCCGTTTTACATCATTAAGACGGAGGCAGCTGTTGCGTTCTTTTGCACATTCACATAACTTATAAGGTATTGTCTCCCTGCTTTCAGCGTACCTACGTAGTGTAACGGTAGCACATTCGGCGCATATTCGAGAGGTCTAGGTTCGAGTCCCGGCTAGGACATTGCTCATATTTTATGTCTTCTGCATCAAAAATCCTAATGACGCTACAAACGTAGCTTAACCTAACCTGTTTTATAAAGTCCTTCATGAACATGTGTCTTCCCTTAGGCTGATCGTGCTTGACTAAACAAGAAAATTGTTGCAGAAAGATGAACATGTTTCTTCTGGAAAGATGGAAATCATTCTTCCCTTTATGAAAGGTTTAATCTGCATCATTTCAACACATTCCAAATAATATTTATAGAAAAAGTATTGTTGCGTTTTGTTATGGGTTCGTGGATTTGGAGTGATTAATGGCAACACTTGATGAAGAATGAAAACACAATTTATTACCCAGTATTACTCGAGACAGCTTCCAAAACAAGTTTACACTCGTCGAAAAACTACGACAAACAAACTAAAACATTCAGCCACACAGTCTTCAGGCTATACCGATGAAGACAGCTTGACGGCAAGAGCACTAGAGTACTGCTCTCGACTCGGTTCGGTTGTTCTCGGAACTCAACGTACTCTCGAGACTCTCCACGCTACAACTCGCCATGCTGTCGACGATTCAGTGGATAGGCTCAACGATGCACGCTTTTGATGCGCCAACTCGCGATACACTGACAAGACACTTCGACGTTTATATAGATTTTGGCCTGCCTTCGAGAATATTCTGGGCCAAACCGCTAAGAATTCGTACTAGAATGTTCTCCATCCGTCTATGGCAGATCGCCAATTGTGTTGCCAAATGGGAGATTTCGCAGCCCTGCCTCTCCTTGCCATTTTATGGCAACCCTAAACCTGCCTTGCGGGGAAGCTATCTTACCGCAGCTGAGCATTTCGTAATATATTATCCAAATAATATATTTTCGATTGGAAGCGATAGGGGACTTATTGCTGAATTCAGAATATTTTTCAAGTTCTTTAGTTCTTAAACTGGACGACCAAAATGCCTTCTTCTCCTCCTTAAAGGAAGAACTATCTATTATATATTTCAGTTTGGAATATCTTATTATATATTTATATTTCAATGGGGGCCAGTTGTGGCGCCCCATACAAATGCGTGTTGCACTGTTGTTAGAGATATAATGCGTTATTACTATCAGTCAATATCGTAAGTGGATCCGAAATTAGGATACAGAAGCACTGAAATTACGGAAACGTTGCAGTTTTATATATGTAAAATATGATATATTTTATTTTGTTATATTAGTACTGCGTTTTTGATATTTTAAAATTATGGCTGCTAATGATAAGAAATCAAATAAAAATTTTCTTATGTGTTGATTTGAATTTGTAGCTTGAAAGCATATTTAAGAATATGAATTCCTATGTGGAAATTCAATAGTCTTTGCAATTGTCCCTTGAATGTATATTGGCAATTTTATTGTACTTGTACACCCGGCTCTTTAAGCTCAGTTTAGCTCGGCCGATTGCAACCAAAAAAGGAGGTATGTTATAGCAGTCTACATGTTATAGCAGTCCCATTTACAAAATTTCAATGTTGTCAGGCTACTCGTTTTTGAGTTAAGCTAGATATATACATACCTACTTACGTACATGCGTACAGACGTCACGAGAAAAGTCTCTTCTAAATCCATTTTAAATTCATTTTAGAATCCGTTTTGGGAAAAAGAGTTCTTTATTCTGTCCTCATGTGCAGATGTCACGCAAAAACATCGTTCAAATGGATGCGAGAACGGTCAAAATGGATATTGCCGGTGAAATATGATACCCAAAATTTTTCGCAATTCCAATAGCTCCTTTACTTCGTACAAGGAAGTAAAAAATTGGTAATTTCTATGCTTATTATGGTAGTTTAGTTTAATTACTTAATGATGTATATTCTAGGTATTTTACTTTGCGGAGCTTCTTGTTGGTATGAGCTATTTAATCCTTTTTCTGTATTTTTATTTGCATTTTAGTATTTTTTATTTAAGTAGGATTAGATTTTTTTTAATTCGTTATGCTGCCCTGCTGACTCATACTTACCTTTAATTGTACATACCTTGATTGTACGTGCTGTATTAATCAGCGTGAAAGTGTTGCAGTCTCGTCTTTCTAGAAATCTTACGTTTCCTTCCTTATCATCAGTTTAGGACCTTAAGATAGCAAACTAAAATTGAAAATAGCAATTGCTATTTTTAATTAGTTTGGACTATTTTAGTATCTACACTGCTACTTCGGGACTAAGTTCGAAAGCTGACACTTTTCGATGCAGGTAGGCTCTGCGAGCCGGCTGCTCAGTTGACTCATCACATGTAAGAAAGTTTAATTATGCTAATTCTAAGCCTCTTAGGTAGCAACGCCGTGATGCATCTATCTTCGATTTAACTTGCACCAGCTTCAACGTATTTTCAAATGTGTGCTTTCATTAGCTTTTTGCCTGACAGTAGTTAATCGTACTTCAGTGTACATGATTTTGTCAGTTTTTGCAGTCTCAAAATCGTTTTTTACTTTCTTATATGAAGTAAAGAAAGTACTGAAATCGCGATAAATGTCTGGTATCATATTTTAACAAAGATATCCATTTTGACCACTCTCGAATCCATTTCAACGATGTTTTTGCATGACATCTGTACATACGGATAGGATAAAGGATTCGTTTTACCAAAACGGATTGTAAAATGGATTCAGAAGGGATTTTTTTTCGTGACGTCTTTACGTACGTACGTATGTATGTATCTCGCATAACTCAAAAAGCCGCAGAGCTTTGAACTTTTGTATAGGGACTGCTATGACATGCAGTTGTGAATCTCTCTTGTTCGTTGAAATCGACCTACGCATGTGTATACCAAACCTATATATACCAAATCTATATATCCACCTATACGTAATATAGGTTTGGTGCGGCCGATTGCATTGACAGGGTAACAGAGTGGAATATATATAGATAGATGTATATACAAATTCCCTTCTGTTACTCGTCTCGATGAGCTTAGTTTTTTTTATTCTTATATGTTGGCAAACTGTGTACTTTTTGCGTTAAAAGTGATTGAATTATGTTGTTCTTTTGTTCCGATTAAGGTTTTTATGCCTTTAGTCAATGCATGCAATGCTTGTAGAATTATGAACAATTTAAAAGTTTGTGTCGCTAGGCCTAACGAGGCCGCCATTTGTTTACATCTGAAACGTTTAGTAGAACAGTCAGTTAAGTCGGTTGATGTACCAAATTCAGAGTCTTTTGACTGACTGGCACCAAACGTAAACTTTCATTTTTGTGCACTTAGAAACCTATCTTCTGCCTGCTTGTTTTTTCATGGAAACTCTAATTGTAAAAATTGTTTTTTTAACTGTTTCAAACTGTATCTGTTGTTTTAGGTTTTTCTGAATTTTACATTTTTAACGAAGACGTTGTGAGTTTTCATGTATTTTTGCCTTACGACGAAGTGAGAAGAAAGTTGATTGAATTAGAAATATATCTCTAATGAAATTCGAGGAAATAAGTTTAAATGAAGTACAGCAAAAAGTATAAAATTTTGTAGGCCGTACAAGAATGTCATGTGGTGTCTACATCAGACTTTTTTCTTTTTTTCTTTCTTTCCTTTTTCTTTACCTTTCCTTTTTCTCTTTTCTTTTTTCTTTTTTTTTTTTTTTTTTTTCTTTCCTTTTTCTTTTCCTTTCCTTTTTCTCTTTTTTTTTTTTTTTTTTTTTTTTTTTTTATTAAAGAAAGATTGAAAACGTGTCAAGCGAAGGTTACAGCCGAAAACGTCGTGGCAAAAACATTGCGGATGAAAATGTCGTGGAGAAAACAACGCAAGGCGAAAACGTCGTGGTACAATACATCGTGGTAGAAAAAAAAGCAAAGAAAAAACATCGCATTTCTAAAACATCGTGGTGCAAAATATCGTCTTCGAAAATAAAGGGGTTCAAAAACTTCACAGTTTAAAAACATTCTCGTCGAAAATATCGTATTAAAAAATAAAGTACCTACAAATCATCGCATGAGAATAACATCGCAGACATACGTTTTTCAGGCTTTAATGATTGTTAATGGATATTCGCATAATGATTTATAAGAGCAAGGTGGAAAGAAGGATAATTTTTACTTTCATATTTTTATTAACTAATAAATTTTTAAAAACAAGAAATTTAAACAAAACAAAAAATAATTTTCACTATAAGAGTATCAGATTAACAAAATTTGAAGAAAATAATATCATAATTAACAGCAATTTTTAAATTTTTTGATAGATAAGTTCATGCAGTTACTTATCTTTCTTTTTCTATTCTTCTTTAGTTTATACTTTTCATCAAAAATTACCTGTAAAACTTTATAAAAAAATAATTTATTAATAACTTCTGTTAGTTAACTATGTCAGTTTAAAATTAAGTGCTATAATTTTCTATGCTTAAATTTCCATTTTACATTTTCAGCAGATATTTATTAGTTAATAAAAAATATGAAAGTGGAAATTATCCTTCTTTCCATCTTGCGCTCACAAATCATTATGAGAGTTTTTACAATTATTAAACAATCATTAAATTTTACAATTATTAAAGCCTGAAAAACGCATGCCTGCGATGTTATCGTCATGCGAAGGTTTGTAGATACTCTGTTTTTTACCGCGATATTTTCAACCGCGATATTTTCAACGGCGATGTTTTTAAACTGCGACGTTTTTGAACCGCCTTATTTTCGACGACGATGTTTTGTACCACGACGTTTTCGCTTTGCATTGTTTTCTCCGCGACGTTTTCGCTCGCGATGTTTTTGCCGCGATGTTATCGGCGGACATCCAAGCGAAACCAGGACGTAATGATAAAAAGCAATATTCGAAACGCTTTCAGTATTTGCAGGTATAATTATGCGATTATAGACATTTTCTAAGACAAAAATCTGCCACTCTAAAGCAGAAATAACGCATGTTCAAAGTATGTTCAAACCGCGTATTCAAAAGAACCGCACTTTCATTGCGTATGCAGGAATTTGACAGAACGAATGATTAATTCCCCTAATTTAATATTGTACACGATACTCTACGATACACGTAGAGTACTTTTCCATTTCTGTATTTTGTTTTTGAGGAATTGAACTCAAAACCTCAAACTTTCATTACATTTAATTAAACATTAATTGAGCGATAATAAAATATACTATATGTATAATGCGTTTTACAGTACACTTTACTGCCATACAATTTAATGTTGATAATATCTGATTGGCAATAATACATGAATTACATTTTACTTGTTTATATATGTTTCACAAAATTAATACAGCATTCGCTGTGCTAGAATAAGTCTCGAAACATATTTTCCTGATACGATATTTGGCATCATTCTATCACGGGATTGTTTAAATGCAAGTAAAGTATAACAATTTAGAACTTTCCACGAAGGAGGTAAAAATTGTGGCCAGATCTTTCAAACAGATTTATCAATAAATAAGTATTTCGAATGATATTTAGTAATATAAGGGAACATTTAGCATTTCAATTCCTGTTGGCTGAAACCTCGTTGCTTTAATTTATTTGCAGTCAAGTCTTGAATAACTGAGAGGTAGATTAACCAGGTTGCGAATTAACAGTGCCCTGTTTAAAAAAAGTTGATTTGCTTATTTAGAACAATGGAAAAATTACGATCACAAAGTCACAAAGTAAGCATAAAACAAAACTGTCTAAAGAAAATACAGAAAGGAAAAGAAAATGTATGGCATGAGATAACAACAAAGGTAGCAGATTCTTTCAAAATTATGTATAACTTCGTTTCTTCAGGTCGATGTTCGATTTTATTATTGACAGTAGACATATTTTATTACTGACATGTTCTGATTTTACTGTTTACACTTTATTGTCATACAATTTAATGTTTATAATATCTGATTGGGAATAATACATCAATTACATTTTACTTATTTATATATGTATCACAAATTTAACACAGCATTCGCTTTGTTAGAATAAGTCTCGGAACATATTATCCATGGATACGATATTTGACATTATTCTATCATGGGATTGCTTAAATGCAAGTAAAGTAAAGCAATTTAGAACTTTTCATGAAGGAGGTAAAAATTGTGACCAGTGGCGGATATGAGGCAAAACCGACTCATCTATGAGTAAATAGATAAGGTTTCTATCCTTCATCAACGAGCTTCAAACGAGCATAACAACTGGTATGCTCGTTTGCTTTAAATGCGAGTTTAATTTACCTAACTAAATGAACTTATTGAAAAGCTTGAAAATACAAGTAAATTGTTAATTGTACTTTTCTGTTAATTATTGCACGGGTTATTTTTTTACGTCTGTTTCTTTGACAACCTTCGAATTAACCACGTTGTTCAGTGAACCGTAGACATCGTGCCAGGAGTTATTCCTGTTAATTGGTAGTTGTTATTGTTGCCAATTTTGTATAATGCATTATGAACGGCTTCAAGAAAAGCGAAGCACTGCCAGAAAAATAAGCCAGGTCTATTTAACATTACAGGAGCAAGTTTATTTATCATTGAGATAAATGGCTAACTCGCTAAATTGGCGAGATATCGCCAAGCGCGATTAACTGCTTGGAGATTTTGGCGAATAATTTTCTCGCATACACTAAAGCTTTTCGTTAACTGATTTGTGTGCCCAAATTTTGCAAGAAATCGCCAAAAGTTGCCAAACTTGGCGACATTTTGGCCCAGTTCCTATGTAACTGTAACTGGTAATATAATTGATCCCTGTATGTAACTGTAACCATATCCAGCCCTTATATGTAACTTTGACCGCCTATGCCTTCCAGTAATTTCGAGAAATGTAAAATATTGGCAATTTACCGTATACCAAGGGAAAGTATGTCAGAGTGGAGAGAGCATCAGCTCTCAGTTTTCAGTTCAGAATAAATAGACTTTGGAGTATTGAGAGATCTCCGTGCGAGCTTCGCCTTTTAGACATACTTTACATTGCGTTGTGTTTAACGATCCTAGTATTTTGAAGTGGTAACTACTGATTGTGCTCTGTTATACTGAGAAAAGCGGTACGAGTACTTTTGTGGAAAGTTCCAGAACTGTTAAAGTGTTTCTTTTGGGAAAATAAATTCTATCATTCTATCACCGGTTCTGTGTACATACAGTCTATTATGAACCTGTACGCATGCAACATTATTTTAGAATTTTTAGAATAATTTTCTTGTTTCTGCTAAACCCTAGGGTAGTTTTCTGTCTGTTAAAAGTTGTAACTTTAAATTCGAAGCATTTTATTTTTTGCCTTGTTTTATTTTTATACATTTTTTTTTAAAATTTAAAACGCAGTTCACTTTGAAATTGAAGAAAGATTTTGCATATCGACTATACGTGTGTTTTTAGCAAATTTTTTAGAGATGGAAAGAAATGTTGAGTTGGAAAAAATCTAAGAAATCTCCATTGTTATTTAGGTATATGAAAGTTTAAATTTGCTAAAACAAATGGTTAAAAAGAGAAAATGGGCAACACACATTCATATTCCATTCGAAATTGATTTTCTTTATTAATTACTTTTATTTTTCAGCTAAAAGCAATGTATAAGTTAAAATAATTCTCATTATCTTACACTCTACGTAATATTATTGCACTTTAAATTATTTAACATACTTCACATTCCTTGGCTGGATCATTTGAAACACTGCTAACTGTATTTCTTAGAAACACGTCCATCTGTTAACCAGCCATGGATATTGAGCACACGCATATGAATCGGAGCTTGGTGGGTTGCTTTGTGAATCGTTTCGTACCGAGATCTGAATACTCGAATCGTTATCGTCTGGTAAGAGTGTGTCTGTTTGTTCTTGAGGTCGGATTGTGTCTGGATTGGCGTCTGGCTGCACGTCATACAATTCTGCCCAGTCCGGCTTTGATGCGTCATTTGCCAGTTGATTTGCTGCTTGGTCGCTGGTTATAGTTGTAGTAGTAGTAGTTTTCTGTTGGTAAGTCGGAATAGGAGATATCCCGCTGTTTGTTTGTGGTTCGCTAGACAGTGATACGTACTCTAAGTCTGTCGCCAAAGATGCCACTGTGTTAACAAGGTTATTGTTGTAATTCTGTGATGATACGATGGTGGTTTGATGTTTGAGTTGGGGTTCACTTGCTGAGAAGCTTCCCATGTCACTAAAAAGATTATCACCTTGCGTCCAGTGGGGTAAGATAGAGTTCGGTGGACACGTTACTGCAGTTACAATTTCCTGAGGATAGTACTGCTGTTGAGGTAAAGTCGAAAAGTTCCCTGGACTTGTTAGCCAGTAAGAGGTATTATTTGTAGAGTTGGGCACAGGCATGCATTCGTAACCTGCAACGATAAGAAAAATAACCACTGATAAATTCAACTTGCCCTTTATTTGGAATTAAAAGTATTTAAAATTCCAGGTGTAGAAAAAATAGTTCATATACTGAGTGTTATTTATAAAAATATTATGAAGTGTATTATATAAATAAACTTTTTTCGTAATTTCTTATCATGGCGACCACCAAAATCTAATCGCTAAATCAACCCAGGTGTTACATGTAGGTATTAGAGCACGTGGGTATTAGAACACGTGCGGTATTAGAGCACATGGCGATGTTTATTACTTGAGGTATTAGAGTACATGGCGAGATTTCGGCGAGACATGTCGGTTGATTAGCGATTCGGTCTTGGGGGCCGTTATAATAAGGAAGTACCTTTTTATTATAATCATAAGTGATACTAATGTAAAAAAAATATTGAATTACGTTTCAGTCCGACACATTACAAAACCTAACTTAATTCCCGATCTGTATGTCAGCTAGTTGTACAGTCATTGCATAGGATGAATACCATCATAACAGACCGTAAATTACGTTGCAGAATAACCAGATATGTAGTATATAATAACTCAAAATTTTTGTGCTAACTTGAGGTTACGTTCGCATAAACTAAAATGATTGCGAGTTAAAACTTTGTAGCTTGCGTAATGCACAATATACAGGGTGTATTATTACAGCGGTGACAAACTTTCAGGAGAGATAGTGTACACCTAGGCGATAGGAAATCACATAGCAATGCATAGTCGGAAACGCTTTCCTGGCGCGATAGTGACGACACAAAAATCGAGAAAGAAAGAACACGAACGGGGGGAGACCACATGTTTATTATTCCGAGTACAGCAAAAACAAATAAAAAACAACATAAAGAGACAACGATGGTCATCAAAGAAGCTGTTCGATATTACCACCCGGACCGTGATGCAGGCACCGTGCATCATGCATCTTCTATGCGATTTTCCATTTGTGATCTTCCTCAGCAGATCTTCCATGCGCCGGAGAAATGAACCATGCATCAGGTTTTTGCTGTACTAAACGTAATAAAACACATTTTGTCTCAGTGTTTGCATTCTTTCTTTTTTGCGTTTTGTGTCGTCACTATCGCGCCAGGAAAGCGTTTCCGACCATGCATTGCTATGCGATTTCCCATCGTCTAGGTGTACTCTACCTCTCCTGAAAGTTTGTCACCGCTGTACTGATACACCCTGTATATTTGCAGTGATAATAATCAGTAAATATTATTTAAGATTAAAAACCAAGGCTGTATATTAGATTAGAAAAATTCCTTTCAAAATTTCATTTTTTAATCATAAATAGTTCACTTTAAGGTACAATCTTAAAACAAAGGCATCATCTTACGCTCTGTAATAATCGTTTTCATTATTTATTCCTGAAATTAGGTGTTAATATGTAAGTTTTCTGAAAGGTTAAAATTTCTGTTTTATATTCAAAAAACGAAATACAGAAACGAAATCTGGAGCTTTTAACATTGAAAATTTCGAGATGAGTTTTAGTTTCGTTTAATGGCAGGTTGCATTTTTTATGATGCAGCAACGCTAGTTATTATTAGCACCAGAGGTGCTGTTAGTTTCGACTATAATTTTTCTCTTCGTGTCATTTTTCAAATAAAAGGATGTTGCCACCAAATGTCATCGCTATGTATCATTAAAAAATAATATAGGTAAGATAAAAATGTACAACAACACAAATAAAAGTGTGTTGGCACCAAATGTTATCGCCATGTATTATCTTTAAAAAAATAATATAGCGGCTTTAAAAAAATGTATGGCAATACTTAACACTCTATTGTGAATTCTAAAGATATTTATTCTAAAATATTTTATGACTATACTGTTAAATTGTATGTGGGATGATATTCAGTACGGCATGACTCTGTCTAAGATGGATTTCAATTTGGCGGTGTTCTGTATTGTCGAATTTTATGTAGCGTAAGTGTGAAGAAGGTGATGCTAAAAAAATCGCATTAAAAAGTTAATAATAAAAAGACAAAAAAGTTGTGTAAGTCATCTTACTAAGAAAACTGAACATGCATTAATATGATGAATCTGAACGGAAAAAAAATTAATGGCGACATTTAAGGCTCTATTGAAAATTCTAAACGTACGGTGCTTATAAAAATTTTAAAATTTTGTGATTTTGTTGTTACATTTTATATGGCGTGAGTATGAAGAAAGTGACGTTTACTGATAAAGTTAAAAAAAATATCATTTTTTAGGTCATCATTGTAAAAAAATTGAACATTGATGTGATAAACAGCGAAAAGACTGAAAAAAAAAGTACTTAACATTCTATTAGGAATTCTAAAGATGTGCTGCTTTTAAAAATTTTGTGATTTTGCTTTTGAATTTTATGTAATATAAATGGGAAGAAAGGGGTGTTTAATAATAAAGTTAAAAAGACAAAAATGTTGTGTCTTCAAAAGTGAGTCCAACGGGAGATTGATAAACTGAAACCCCAATGAGAGCATATAAGGCCTTAACAAACCTTCTGGTGCGACATTAGAATCTGAATGCTTTCAGATTTTCTTTTCTTTTTTTTGCCTTTTTTGAACCCCTTTTTTATTATTTGTATTTAGAAGAGAAGTTTAATTATTTTATGATTTACTTATGGTATTATTTTCAAACTGAAATCTTTACTAAGCAAGGATACTGCGTTAAATTTTCTACGCAAAAGCTACGTATAGAGGGCAGTTATCCGTTCAGGCTTCGCTTAGATCAGGGGTCGCCAAAGTGGTCTATATAGACCCCTAGGGGTCTATTTAACAACAGTAGGGGTCTATCTGACTCAAGGGGTCGAATGGGGGTCTATTGCGACTCGAAGGAAAAACAGTTTTTAATACGCAAATCACACATATCTAACTGCGTACGTAAAAATTTAAAATAGTTTTATAATTGACTTAATATTATATTCTTCATAGAAAATAAAATAATAAATCAGAAAACAATATGCCCCTTTTTTCCTTATGTGTTTTCGTATGTATACCGTGACGATTTTAAACTGCGCTTTGTTGATTTGGAAAACATCGACATCCCTGATTGGATTATTGCGCCATTTTCGGCGCAAATTGATAACGTCGACATCAATATACAGGAGGAGCTTGCTGAACTATTGTCCGATCTTGAAGCAAAAACGCTTATTAAAAATTTGACAATTCATAAATTTTGGACTAATATAAATATAAAGCAAAAATATGTGAAACTTTACGAAATGGTTCAGCCATTTATGCTGGCGTTTCCAAGTTCGTATATGGTTGAAGCCGGTTTCGGTCACGTTAATTCAATTTTAACTAAAAACCGAAATAAATTAAATGTGGAGCTTAGAGGGGATTTACGGTTAAAATTGACTAATTTCGAACCCAATATAGCGAACCTTGCCATGAAACACCAGGCACACTCATCTCATTAAGAAGTAAAAAATCTGTAGCTACTTTACTTACTGTTTCTGATTTATTAAATATTTAGACTAATATATAGTTTTATTTTAATTACCTGAAAATTACCTTTGTGGGGGTCTATGGAGACTTCGAAAAATTATATAGGGGGCGATGATCAAAAAAGTTTGGCGACCCCTGGCTTAGATTAACCCGCTGGGTGAATTCATCAAAACAGAATGAGATTCAAAATAAAAAAAAAATCTTCCCCTTCCCCCCAACAAAATTCAAAATCAGCAAGTACTATGCAGGGACAGGATATTCTACTCGTTTTCTCTTCCCTACATATATATGTTTAATATACTGTTAAATTTTATGTGGGATATGTGTGTTATATACGTGTTTAATCAAATACGTTTTCATCATAAGCCCCGTCAACACGACCTTTCGTTGAAGTTTATATCGCATTGTGATTTCCAACATTTATATAGCATAACATTTAGGTATCAAGGTATCAAATTACTGTTGTATGATTTATGGATGGTCTGTATTTTTGAAAGATTTGGATCATTGAATTCAAAATATGTATTTTCTGTTTTGTTTATATATCATAAATACGTGCGATGTTTATAAGTTGACATATCAAACGCATATATAATACATTGGTTCGTTTTATTTAATTATGGCAAACACACGAGGGCTATCTGCCTAAGGAAGAAACTGACTACCAGTGGAATCGTCTGCAAAGTCATTAAAGTGGAATGCCAGCAAGTGTTACACAAAAGTGCATTCATGAACAGTTCATAATGTTTCTTTGAATTATTTGACCGCTTCTGTGCTTCTAATTTTGAAAATCGGAGAACATGCCTTATTTCAGAAAATTCACCAATTTCTTTATAATCATTTTCACAAAATTTGTCATATGACCTGCTTGGATTTGTTTCAGAAAGCGCCCAGCTGATTGAGCTGATTAGTCTTTGGCACATGACCTACTTGGATTTCCAATTTGATTATATCAATAATGAAAAGGGAATCTTTGTAGAATTTATAAAACATGTTCCCTTTTCATTATTGATATTATCAAATTGGGAAAGAACATGCCATTGCAAGAATTAAAATTGTTGGTGGTGGGGGGACTTAGTATGGGGTATATATTTTTTTCGAAATTTTTGGTTTAGAAGAGGGGGGGAAGTGCAGAAATTGTTTTGCTTCTAAAAATTGAGCTGTGTCTGATAGCTCAAATCTCTCAGATTAGAATCGATAGAGTTATTTAAAATATAAGGGAAACTAATGTTGCTTTTTTGTCTAATTTTAAATGATTGACTAAAATCAAACCACGCTGTTTGGTGACGGAATCTCTTACTTAGCGATATTTTCTGTCGTTTGGAAAATGTATACAGGGTGTATCAGTGCAGTGGTGACAGACTTTCAGGACAGAGAGAGTACACCTAGACGATGGGAAATCACATAGCAATGTACGGTCGGAAAGGCTTTCCTGGTGCTGTAATGATGACACAAAAATCGAGAAAGAAAAGACACGAACGGGTGAGAAAACATGTTTATTATTCTTAGTACAGCAAAAACAAAGCAACGTAAAGAGACACGATCATCATCAAAGAAGGTGTTCGAAATTACGACCCGGAGCGTGATGCAGGAGCTTTGCGTTATGCATCTTCCATTCGTGATGCAGATCTTCCATGCGCTGGAGAAGTGAGGCTTGCACCACGGTCCAGGGTAGTAATTTCGAACATCTTCTTATAATGACGATTGTCGTTTGTTTTTGTTCTTATTTGTTGATTTCTGCTGTACACACGTAATATAACACGTTTTGTTTCATCGGTAGTGTCCTTCCTTTTTTTATGCTTTGTGTCGTCACTACCGCACCAGAAAAGCGTTTCCTGCCATGCATTGCTATGTAATTTCTTTCCCATCGTCCAGGTGTACTCTATCTCTCCTGAAAGTTTGTCACTCTGCATTATACACCCTGTATATAATCTATTCTGACCTAATTTGGCGACTTTACTTCAGTTTTAATAAATTCATTCTACAGTACTATCACACACATTAACCGAACTGTTGATCACATTAAGCGATGTATTTTCATGTTTTCGAATACAAATGAGTGGGATTTTGGCAATTCGCTTTCAATATCCGAATGATAACATTAACTGCGATTATATTGGGTGCGGCAGCTTTCATAGCGTAATTTGACTTGCGTAGTACAATGACGTACTGCAGGATTGCGCGCCAGCTCCTGCCGCATTCGTGTACTAATGAACTGTCATTTCGAGTCTGTCAGTGATATGGATCGGTGGCGTGCACAACATCGTCCCTTTGCTGTTGAAAGTTATTTCAAGAATAACTACTCTGTTATTGCTACCCAGCGTGTATTTCGGCAACACTTCAACTTGGGACGTTATGGAAAAATTCCAGATGGACGGACCATTGTGGTTGTAACTATCACCAGTGAACGCTACCTAAAGATGCTGCAAGACTTCGTTCTTCCCCAATTAGGTATGGTCGATGTGGATGTGGAACAATTATGGTTTCAACAAGACGGAGCGACCTCGCATACAGCCAGAATTTGCATGGATTTCTTGCAACAGACATTTCCAGGTAGAGTAATTTCTCGTTTTGGTGACATTTTCTGGCCGCCTCGCTCACCTGATCTTTCATGTGCAGACGTTTTCCTTTGAGGCCACCTGAAGCAAGAAGTTTTCCTAACACATTGTGCGACCATTCCTTAGTTGAAGGATCGCATCAGAACTGCCGTCGGCAATGTCCCAGGGAATACGTTACGCCGGGTTATGGCAAGCAACGCTGCTTAGATGAATGTATTGTGCAGAGGGGGCATTATTTGACAAGCATCATATTAAAAAAGTAATCCACTCAATGGACAATGACTTACACATTAGTA
This sequence comes from Stegodyphus mimosarum, assembly GCA_000611955.2. Taxonomy (NCBI): domain Eukaryota; kingdom Metazoa; phylum Arthropoda; class Arachnida; order Araneae; family Eresidae; genus Stegodyphus; species Stegodyphus mimosarum. Next base: position 304,834 of record KK122280.1, read on the forward strand.
AATGGCATACCTTTAACTATTAATTGTCATAAGAGGTAATAAATAAATTACAGTTACTGCCTTATGCTGTGTTTTTAATATCCTACTATGAACGCTGACGCCCCCAGTATTGTATTACTCATTGTGCGAAATTTGATTGTACTTGTGACTTCAGACACTTGTGTGACGCCATCTGTTGACAAAGTGCAACGATATTAGATGAAATTTAAAAATCAGAATTTATTAATTACAAAGGAGAAATTATTTAATTGAAAAGTCTTTTATAATATAGTGTTGGACCACAGTTTTCTAAAGAGCTAATTTCTTGATGTGAAGATCCAAATCTGTCAAAGAAGTTGTGCAAACTTGTAATTATTTTGGAATCAATAAAATAAGATCCTTTTGTCTTTATTCTATTAAAGAATATTATATCTAGGGCAAATATGCAATGATTTTGATTTTTTATTTCTGTATGATTAAATTATTATAAATGTGTGCTTACAGAAGATGTAACTTTTTAGCCCAAAGAAGCGTTAGCCCCAAAGTTTGGCATTTCGTTTTGGCATTTTGCGCCGATTCAGTTTCTGTGTTAATTCACTTTTCAAACTGTTGCCACCAAATATTATCGCTCTGTGTTATATTTAAAGAAATTAAATAATGAAGAATCTGTATAAATGTATGTATGTTTCTCGCATTGTGATAAAACAGCCATCGAATTTTGAATAACGTAATCTTCCACCGAATAAGGGCACTAGAAGCCCTAATTTGGAGTTTATTTTATTATCAAGTTCATATTTTGTAATATTTTAAAGAATTTTGGATTAACAAACTCAACAGTTTGAAAGGGAGCAATGGCAAAACTACGAAAAAAAAATATCGCCAGCGCGTGAGACTGTGTATCGGATATTCTAAAGATTTGCTCATTTTAAAATTATTTTGCGATATTTCTATTGAATTGAATTTTATGGTTTAACTGCGAAGAACATGATATTTAATAAATAAAAGTAACGTAATGTAAAATCTGAAAGCTTTTAGATTTTTTTTATACTTTTGTATTAATTTGAATAATTTTTAAAAAAATGTATCTTTTTTTTTTATTTATTATTATTTCACATTGCACGTGGGTGATCATTACACTGATCATAGTAAAGAGTAACTGATGTGAAAACCTCGTAGAACCCTATGAAGGCAGGCAATTCAAGAACGAAAACATAATGAACTATGAGTATTTCGTATTTTATGTTACTTGGTCGGTGCTTATTTTTGTTTTTATGAGATTAAAACTGAAAGTTCTAAGTGGACAATGTAATGTCAGAAACTGCGTAGAAAAATCTCGCTTAACGTTAATTCAATGCGCACAACAATGAGTTAGCGTAACTAAGCGAAATGGTGCTATTTGTTCATTTACGTGAATCATTAATCAATTAACGCTATGTTTTTTCGTTACAGGAAATTTTATAGGTAAGAAAATGGTAGCTATTACTTTGAAGAAGTAGTGCGCATATTTAATACATAAACGTGCAATTTTCAATAAAATAGTAAAGCATTTTATTATTAAAACGTTTATTTATATTTAAAAAATTCCATTTCTTATTACAACTCTTTTATTACAAATAATTATTCATTATTGAGTGTTTGTTAGCTATTAAAGTGAGTATAATTCAAGTAGGCATTTTGAATGATAATTTAGTTTTACAACTTGATATATCTTTTTTTTATTATTATTATTTCCAATGCATATTGTGAACAACTACAGCAAAAAACAAGAACAAAGAACACAGAATACAGCAACACAATATATATATAAAAAAAGATAAAGCTGTAACAGAGTCCATTAATTTAACATATCTCTTGCCTCCCAGTAACGCTCGGCGAGAGAAGTCTTGCGCAGAGCAAGAAAGTGGAGAAGATGTGCGGCGGCCATTACCTCTCAAGAGCTGCACAGAGTGCATATCGGAGAAGGAACAATTTTGAGTCTATGGAGATGATATCCTAGTTTACAGTGACGCCGTTTACAGTGAACCAAAGCAAATGCCAAAACGAAATAATTAGCCCTTCTGGGAAAATTGCCTCTTTGGGATACAAAAGTGTTACTCAATAGGCCTTTCTTTTCTAAAAATGAATCATACCGTGCTCTACATAATAATTATCTTACTACTTCCTAAAACTGTATGTATTACTGGGAAACAGGATAATATGCAAATTATATTGCATTGAAAGAGAAAAAGGAATTTTTATAAGCTGATTCAGATCTTTATGAAGTAAATCGAAATAGAGCGATAAATATTGTGCGTTAATAAAGGTAATAAAATATTGTTTATGATATTTAAAAAAAATTAAAGTAATTAACAATTTGTATTATTTAAAATTATTTCTTGTTTTAATATCTATTTCAAAGTATATGAATAACATTTCTGAAAAAGATTGTTATTTTTACTTCCTTATACGAAGTAAAGGAAGTATTGTAATCACGAAAATTTTCGGGTGTCATATTTCAACGAAATTATCTGCATGCAATAGTTGTAGAGTTATCAACAGTTTAAAAGTTGTGTAAATGCGGTTAAGCCTAATTTTTTTATCATAGTAGCCATATTTGTTTACATTTGAAACTTCGCAGAATAGTGAATTAAATCCGTTTCTGCGCCTCGAGTGTCGTTTTTGTCGAGTTGAAGCGAAAATAAACTTTTAGTTTTGTGTTCGGAAAAAGTATGCCTTGTTGCCTGCAGGCCGAATTGCTTGTTTTTGTGTAGAAACTGTAATTTGAATTGTAAAAAAAAAATTTAAATTGTTTTAACTGTATTTACTGTTTTATATTTTTCTATATTTTTCAATTTTTAATAAAGATATTTTGAGGTTTTACGTATTTTTGCCTTGCCGCAAAGTGAGAACTGAGTTAATTGAATGAGTAATATATCTCTAATGAAACTGGGGGAAAAAAGTTTAAATGAAATGTAGGAAAAAATGCGTATAATTTAATATTCCGTACAAGGCGCTCATATGGTGTACACATTAGATATTTTGTAATTATGCTGTGTAATCTTTCGTATTTATAAAATAGTTGATTTTTAATTTTGTAAAATATGCAAGGAATCTTATTGCGCATAACCAATGCCAGCTTTAATCTACTAATTTCAGTAGTTCCGTGAATCGCAAACTATAATTATATTATATCAACTTCTTTTGGAAACTGTTCATGCAATGAAATTTGCTTTAAATATTTTGGATTTAAATATTTTCCTTATCTCTGAGCTAAGAAAAGCTTTGTACCTATTTAAGCATGCTAATCTGACTGAAAATTTGAAGAAGATAAATCTGAAGAGTGCTGAATTGCGTCTTCAGCTGTCTGGAAGCCAGTTTCAGTTAGCAGACTCCTAGATCGTTTTTGCCGGCAGGAGAAAGCGAAAGGGTGTTCTGCCGCTAGACGGAAGACGACAAAAAGGTGTGGGATACGCTCCTCGTTCGTACGGGAGTTAATCAGGTGATAAGCCGGTTGGGATGTAGGGACTGAAACCGGAAGCATTTCACTTTTTTCTCGCTGTGCTGTTCGTTTCTTTTTTTATTTATTTACTTTTCTTCGCCTCTTTTTTAAGAACGCAAGAAAGAATATTTCATTCTCACCTTTTCTTTTCCTTCAGAGAATTTTTCGTTTCCTATTTCGTGAATCTTTAAGACCAAACTCTCATACACGAAAACAGTTAAGTACCATGTTTACTTTCTTTCTCTAAGAATGCAGTTTTTTATTTCCTCTTTTTTAAGTTAAAATGTAAATCTTTTTAAATTAAGGTTGTGATAACATAAGGAAAGGAAATTCTTTAAAAAGGAATTCGTTTGAAAATTTAATTATTGTACACTAATTATTGTAATGTCTTCAGATATTCAGATTTCTGTAGAAAGTGATGCTAAAATTTCATCACCTGTGATTAAAATGATGCTAAAATCTCATTTAGCAACTATTTGTCCGAAAAATAATAGCAATAAATCTGAAAGTGGCATGCCAAATAAAAGCTTTGAATGTAAGTAAACAAAGCACTTCATTAAAAGATTGCGACATCGTCTTGAAAGCTGTTCACCTTTTTAATGATTCGATACTTTATATAAATGCAAGTAACACCGCTTATTGGAAATCACATTTGCTCTTCAGATAATTTCATAAAAATATTTAAAAAATCTTTTGACTTTTTAAAGTGTAAAGAAATATAGTTCCATATGGCAAACTAAAAGTTAAAAAATCTGATGTATACAGCACATGACTTCTTTGTACGGAATATTAAATTATGCGCTATTTTTTTGCACTTCGTTTAAACTTATTGGATTGAATTAAATCTACTTCGTCGATAGCGTATAAACCACAATAGAATAAATGCACTCTTTAAAATTCATTACATTTGTTTACCATGGCGACACTCTGGTGCTAAGTTCACTTAACAGCGTTACATCTCATTCATTTTATAACTCAGAATGCACAAAAAGTTATACCATCTGAAGAATTATCTAATCGTTGCCACGTGTTCTATTCAAATAGTATAAAAAATCTAAAACGACCTATAAAAGAAATTAAACAAACAAACAAACAAAAAAGAAGCAGTTTTTCACAGACGATTCCGTATTTCTCATTCAATTAATTTAGTTCTCAGTTCACGACTGGGCAAAAATACATATAATCTCAAAATATCTATATTAAAAATTACGAAGTAAATCCTAAACCCTTATTTCCTCGAATAAATTCCAGAATGGATTACGTTTGATTTAATTTGCAATAATAAAAGAAGGCGTTATCTTTGTTGCTGGGAAGCATAGTTTCTCTCGACTGGCAACACATCCACTATTCTGCTAAGTTTCAGATGTAAACAAATATGGCTGCTGTATGGTAAAATAATTAGGCTTAGCTATACTTAAACAATCTTAAATTGTTGGTAATTCTACAAATATTGAATGCAGATTTACTAAAGGCACAAAAACCTTAACCAGACGATAAGAGCAACATAATTCAATCATTTTTAAAGCAAAAAAAGAAAAGCGCAATTTACCAACGTATAAGAATAAAAAATCTCAGCTCACGAGTAATATATATATTCATTCTAAATAAATTATAATAAGGAAACTTTCCATATACCATATCCAAGGAGCAGACATACAATTTAAAACCATACTGAAAAAGGTTTTCGTCAGAAATTTAATACGAATTTAAAAATAGAATTTACTATTCCTTTTTTGCATTAAAAACAGTTAAGGAAAAACTTAAACCTAAAAAATGTCGAAATCAAAAGTAAACCTTATTTAAGTATTGAAAAACCAGTTATTGTCATTGATAGCAGATTAATCGACTTATCAGGGGGATAAACCAATCTAATCAATTAACAACAACTAAAATAAGAGAGAGTGTTTCATGTTATTTCCAAGTAAGTATCAAATTATTTACTAGATTCAAATCATAATAAAGACATTAATCCACGTAAATCAAAAGAATCCTGTTAAAAAGAAAATAATCTTTAAAATTAAAGTTTCTCACTAAGAACGCAATTAAACTGAACGAGATGCTTACTTTAGAAGACATATCCCCTACACTGTCTTTTCAATTCAAAAACAAAAGTGAAAACAGAACTAAATATTTAATAACAAAGTTTAAAAATCATAAGAAGACTAAAAGTCCATAAAATTTTAAGTCCAAGTTAAATACTTGTAGTAAATAAGAAATATATATATGTATAACAGAGCGGGTATATATATAAACATATATTTTTATACTTTTGGTGCTGCCGATTGAAACCAAAAAAGGGAGGTGCACATCTACATGTTATAGCAGCCCTATATACAAAATTTCAACGTACTGAAGCTACTCCTTTCTGAATTATGCAAGATACGCACATACGTATGTACGCATAGACGTCACGAAAAAATCTCTTCAGAAGCCCTTTTAAATCAGTTTTATAATTTTTTGGGGGGAAAAGAGTCCTTTAGTCTGTCCTTACGTACATATGTCACGGAAAAAGATCGTTAAATTGCATTCGATAGCTGTCAAAATGGATATTTTCGTTGAAATATGATACCCGAAAATTTTCGGGATTACAATACTACCTTGTACGAAGTAAAAATTACTTTTTACTTCGTACAAGGAAGTAAAGAGACAAGCAGAGATAATTTTTTTCCGAGAAACTGTTGATTTTTTAAGGGGGAATCTTGGAACGGCCCAAAATATTTCTTATATTAAATTCTTAAATTAAGGACAATTATTTCATAATAATAAAATTTATACCATTTCAGTTTATGAAGGTTTTTACAGGAATCTGTGCTTTTGTGAAATGGAAACAAACTTTTTGCCTGTTGTGTACCTTTGCAAATATATGTATATGATGATTGGGAAAACGTTGCAGACACGATATGGAAGCTTAAAGAAGTTATAGACAAATTAAAATTTTTTAATTAGGCTAGCTTTAATTTTTAATTGTCAAACATCTTTCACTGGTACCATGACAATTTCGAGGTATAAGTTTGAAGACAAAAGAAGCAGCAGGCTAGTTAGCAACAGAAACAGAAAGCGAAATGCGATGTATTCCAGGATGAAATCTTAGTGTAAAGGCAGCCGTTCGAGTTTGCAAGCCTCTCATTTGCAATAAGATGTTTCGATATTGGTCGTTTGAGTTTCAGTTTGCAAAACAGAAGCAGAAAGCGCAATAGGACGTATTCCAAGATGAAATCTTAGTTCAAAAGGTTGAAGTTCTATTTTGCAATAAGATGTTTCGTTTTGAGAGTTTGGGATCTGCGTCACCTGAATTATGTAAAGGATGGAAAAGAGAAAAATCCAAATTAAAATAGGGAATTAAGGGACTTTTTTAAATTAAAGGTTGTATTTTGACTTAAATTTTTTAGAAATACACATACTTGCGCTAGCAGACGATAGAGATCTCAATGGATTTGTCGGGACGAAACTCGTATTTGATTGTTCGGTTAATTGACTTTGTTTAAAGCTTCAGATCGCTTTTCCCTTGACAAGTTCTGTTTGGAGTTTTGAATAAAAAAGATCAACTTTGGTTTACATTAGTTTTTGTATACATTTTTAAACTTTTTATTTTCTTTTCGAAATGTTTATTGAAAATAATTCACAAGTTTATAAAATAAGGAATGGGTAAGGGATCATGGTTCTTGCAATCATTGAATAATTCTCTCCTGTATTTCATATCCAAAATTAGATATGATATAAATTTTTCAGCACTACGCGCAAATTTTTCTACTAATTTTTCTGTTTTTCTCTCAACTACACATAGAAGTTAAGATAATTTTCTAATTACTTTTAATCTTATATGTGTGAATCAAATAGCAGAGGACTCGAAATTTCATAACAGGTGTTTTGATTAAATGTATCTTGAACAATTGTTTCTAGTTCCACGGTCTCATTAAAAACGAATCAAATAAGTATTCTTTTAAAATACATAAATTTTGGTACCCGAGAAATTTTAATTAAAAATATAAATTTTATATTTTTATATAAACTTTCTACGAAGAAACTCTCAAACAGTAAGTTGTTCCTCATCCCACTAAAGATTTGTCTAAAGAACAGGAGAAAAACCAGTTCAATAATATGCAAAATAAATTCTGGAAAAAAATTTCAAAAATGTGTATTTAAAACTGCTTTCAACTTATTAAAAGAAAAACCAAAACATCAGTTTTGCAGATTGTCTAAAATTGTATTTTAGTTAATAAAATTCGAAGTTTTATGTGTATATGAGTACTTTTATAACTGAGAAATTTAAACCTGAACTTTTATTATAGTCGTCTATTTCTGGCATAAAATATACTTTCTAGAAATTCGAAAACATAATGCATCTCTTTTGGTTTAGCAATATTTGTATGTAGTCTCCAAATAGATGCTTTAACTGATATTATTTCGGACAAGTTTCAACATTTGAGAATAATGTTTTAGTTAATTCAGTTGTAAAATTTCTAGATTGAGAACTTTTGAAGAACTTGTATAAACATATTTTTGAATATTTTAAAAGAAAATTTAATTTAAAAAAATATTTTTAATAAAAATTATCACATGACCAAATATATAGTAACCTAAAAGTCGACCTTATTTGATTCTATTTTTTAACTTGAACTACAGATTTGCATTGCATCCATTTGGTAAAAAAAAGTAGCCTAGTAATTGTTGGAAAATACTGCTTATATAATGATTCTAAATTCTTTCTTAACCGGACATCTCTCAGAAATAAGCTTTTTATGAAATATTAACCATACAGCAGTAAATCCTAATCTACAGTAACATAGAGTAAAATAGAAAACAGTTTCATATATTCTCCAGGGACTAGATAATAAAATTGAAGCTGTAAGCGAAGGTAAGCCCATTTTGTAATCTGCATGTGCACTTTCGGTTGAGAATTTTGAATGATTTTTAAATTATGCTAACAGCAGCAGAGTCTGGAGTTTAAATATTCAACAGCATACGAGATAGTGACTTCAAAGTTTGAGAATTACCAGATGAGAGTATATCAAAGTTCGAAAGAGAACAAACTTTTTACGCTCGTCCAGCTGGTATAGCTGGTTATAGAGACATTAGGTATTTTTTGAAAAGCAGGAGAGATGAAAAATGTGCAATGCCCTCGCTGGGACTCGAACCATGGACCTCTCGAATACGCGTCGAGTGTGCTGACCACTAAACCACGAAGGTAGGCGAAGAAGACGGGAGAAATACCTTATATACTCCCCCCTTTTTTAAAGGGCGACTGGGGATTAAGAGACCCAATCGCCTAATTCAGGTGGTGAAGAATCATCATTCACCACATTTTAGTTCGGGCGCCAGTGTAGAGACATTAGAATTTATTCTGGAAGCAGACGATGGGAGAAATGAGCAATGCGCTCTCCGGGAGTCAAACCACGGACCTCTGGAATACGCTTCGAGTGTGCTTGACCATTGCACCACGAAGGCATGCTAAGAAAGCGGGAGAAATACCGTATATACTCCCCTTTTAAAGGGCAGCTGGGGATAAGGGGACTCAATCGCCAATTCTTGGTGGTGGAGAAACATCATCCATCACCTTTTATAGTTCGAGCGCCAGTGTGAGTCATTAGAATTTATTTTTTTAAAGCAAGAATCGTGAAGAAATGAGCAATGTCCTCACCGGGACTCGAACCACTGACCTCTCGAATGGTCGTCGAGCGTGCTTGACCATTACGCCACAAAGGCATGCTAACAAGGCGGGAGAAATAACTTATAGGCTAATCTTTTTGATTTATCGAGGATGATGTACAGATTCTGTATACCTAGAAAAAGAAGAACTTTTCCTAATCCATGTAATTGTGGAGGTAAGAGGAATTTACCTGAAAAGAATATTACAGTTACTCACTCGTATAAAAGCTGCCTATTAGGAGCTTAAAAGGATCTACTATAATAATGAATGGGAAGCTGTGGAAAAGCTCCCGGTATCCAGTGCCCATATTAAACGTTGATTTCTCTTGTATCTGAAGCGTAATACAGGGTGTCCACAAATGCTTACCCTGATTACAAAACATCTTATAACTGCGCAGAGGTAACGAAACATCCATTGAACCTCAAATGCGTAAAATTTATAATCATATTGAAAACATTTAATAAATTGTCGCATATGCACACCTGGCAGCACGCAAAATATCTAATGAATACTCATTTTCTGTGCCCGCCGAAAACATCGCGGCAAATACATCGTGGGCGAAAACAGCGCAAAGTGAAAACGTCATCGTAGAAAACATCGCGAGAGAAAACAAAAGTAAGGAGAAAACATCATAGTTCTAAAACATCGTGGTACAAAGCATCGACATCGAAAATAAAGCGGTTCAAAAACTTCGCAGTTTAAAAATATCGTCATCGAAAGTATCATGATAAAAAATAAAGCAGCTAACAAATCATCGCACGCTAATAACATAGCAAACATACGTTTTTTGGGCTTTAAAAGTTGCAAATGCATATGATTTATATATTTCACATAATGATGTATGAGCTCGAGATAGAATGAGGAATATTTTTACTTTTATAATTCATGTTTTTGGATTAATTAACATTTTTTTTACGGAAAAAATAAGAAGCAAGTTCAAAAGCTGAATATGTTTAGAAAATTAATGCTAGGTAAAGCAATTAATAAAATCTTATAGTTAACTAATAAATGGAATTAATTAATAAATCTCTTTTATAACGTTTTATTTGGAATTTTTCTTGCAAAATGTAGCCTAAAAAAGATTAGAAAAAGAAAGACGAGTATTAGCATGTGGTAACCTCTCCTAAATTTGTTTAATTAATTATAAAATTATAAAATTCTGTCAACTGTTGTAAATACCATTAGTTTTCTACTCATTTCAGTTTCCGAATGTTTGCTGTTGAATTGAATTTTATGGTTTAAGTGCGAAGAACATGATATTTAATAAATGAAAGTAATGCAGAAAACGTTAAAAAACGCCGCTTTGAGCGTAATGTAAAATCTGAAAATTTTCAGATTTTTTTATACCACGATATTTTTGACGACGGTGCTTTGTACTACAATGTTTTCTTTTTGCTTCGTTTTCTCACGCAATGTAGGACGACGTTTTCTCCTTGCGTTGTTTTCTCTGGAACGTTTCCGTCCGCGATGTTTTTGCTGCAGTATTTTCGCCTGAAACCCTAACTTTCATGCTACACTTCTTCAATTTCTTGTGTCATTGTGTAAATGACGTCTGTGACGTGCTGTCACAAGGTCGCAACATTACAAACTGTTTTGCGGTACATAATGGCTTAATACACCCGCAAAGAAAGATATCTTGGAGTAGGGTTTGTGTCAAAAGAAGTTTGTGGCGTGCAACTCAGTAATCGTTAGGTAATTTGCTTGCTACCAGAATGCACATCTGATAGTTTACTAAATATTTTCAATATGATTATAAAATTCGATGCATTTTAGGTTCAATACATGTTTCGTTTCCTATGCTCAATCATGAGTTACCATGTTTTGTAATCGAGGCAAACATTTATAAATATCCTGCACTTGGACAATACACAGAGAAAACTGTATATTGTTCAGAGTTGAGTCCATCTTCATTGTGTTTGCCTCTTCTGATAGAATTTATGATTGTAGAGCTCTTTCAGAAATCCATAATTAGGCTTGGGTTTTTCCCAGAGCTTAACTTGAAAATGAATTGGTGGGGGCAAAAAATATGCTTGAAAATGAATTACTTGGGCTGAAATATTATAAAAATATATAAGAAGACTAATTGTTCTTGACAGTCACATCACTGTCAAAGCGAATCCGCGAAACACGGCCACTGAGTTGTTCAAAGTGCGTATTCTGAAGCGCATGAATCAGGATGACCATGCATCGGCTCGCACCACAAAACTGGTGATAGAGTGACTTAAAATAACATCTTCGATATTCTACATATTCCCCCAACCTGTCTGGAATGTACTAAAAGACAGTGTTGGAAATTACTTTTCTATTGTATCATCACGAGATGAACTTCTAGGTTACGGAATGGGTAAAAAAATATTTAATGACTGAATAACACTTGCATCGGTCACATTGATCATTCCTAAGAAGAACCACTGGAATATTGATCTACAAAATAGTGCCTACATTTTAATACAGTACTGTCTAGATGTAGATGATTTAGGTTTTTACTCCAACCCGTGTATTTGCTGTAAGAGACGTATATACGAGAGACTATAAACCTAATGCATCATTCTAATTGCACAACGATGTATAGAATAGTTTTGATTCCGTATGGAATTTTATGAGCGATTATATTAATTCATTAATAAATGCAGTATTTGCAAGAATTATGACGCAAGTAAGTAAACTACACAAGTAAGAATTGTGATACAAGTAAGTAAGTAAGTAAGCACAAGTGCAAAATCCTTTAGAAACTGTCTCCTTCCATTAAAACTATTTCGAAATTATTTTAAATCGTTCAAAAGATCTTTCCTTGTGTTACAATCCAAAATGTTTTAAAAAATTATTCGGTTTATTATGCTGACGAAAATCGAACTTTCATAACATAGAATATGATGATAAATGAAATCATTCACCTCAGTAGTGTCTCAAACTGGCGGCCCGCGAGGCGCATGCAAACTCTTTTCATAAATTAATTAACGCTATTATGAGAAGAATTTGAAGAAAAAGTTTAAAATTTGAATGTTTTGGAGTTCAGTTTTACATTAATTTTCATTACCAAAATCAAACATAAGCAACGCCCCAAAAAATTTACAAATGTGGGTAACTAATTTATTTTAAGATGTAAATATTATTCAAAGATTTGGAGATACGGATTTAATTAACTTTTATTTGTACTTGACAATAGATAAATAAATACCTTCAGTTCGAATTTTTGCAATAAAAATAATTGTTTTGTTTCCGAGTACATTTACATGTGAACAGATTTTTCCGCAGTTAAAAATGAATAAGAAACTCAAATTACCGATGAGCATTTCGTAATGAAAATGATTTCTAGTCATTTTTTTAAGGTAAAAAATTTTATCGAAATTAAAATGGCATGAGGTGTTGTAGCTGACAGTTGAAGTAAGAAATAAAGAAGTTTGTGATTATTTACGTACAAAAATTTGTATTTTCTGTATGCGTCGAAGAAAAATTTAGTAAATAAAAGAAAAAGAATGGGTTTTTATTATTTATTCTAAAATGTTTTGCCACTTTGAAATTTTCATAATTTATTTATTTTTAGTTTATATAAGCAAATAAATGGTTAATTCAATATATTAGAATTATTCCAATAAATGTAAGTCTGAAACTTTAATATTTAGCTGCCAGTACATTTGAATTGCAAAGTATAACCAACAAAAATGTTTTGCAGATACCAGTATTTAGATTTCAAACAGAAAATAAGCACAAATTGGAATTTTTTCTTTGCATCATTATTATTTCTGTTTATGCATGCTTTGATGAATAATTGATAAAAATTTGAAATTTAGTGAAACATTTTTATTTTGTTTTAAAAAAATTCCCGGCCGGTATGTTCGTCGTCGGATTGGCCCGTCTGTCAGGTCCTCGTGCAATATGAGTTTGAGACCATTGTTACCTTATCGATTTACAGTTTCATCCTTTTTTTGCCAAGATGCCAATTTTTACATTTCGTCTAGTGACAACCATAATACTGGATTTTATATGTGAACTTGATTTTATATGCTTTGATGAACTTGATTTTATATGTTATTAAAACCTGAAGCGCAAAATTAAGGAATCCCCCTTCCATCAATAGTAAGAAAGAAATAACAAAAGCACGTTTTTTATTCAAGCAATACTCACCAACGAAATTGCCTACTGCAGCTGAATGGTAAAACTGTGCGTAAGGTTTCAAAGCCTGGTACCTTCTCCTGAAACCTCTCGGCCTTCTCCTAAAGGAACCTTCTTCGAACATAAATTCACTGGTAGGATCGATGGTCCAATAATGGCCTTTTCCTGGCCTGCCGAGTCCTTTAGGAAGCTTTATAAAACAATCGTTAAGAGATAAGTTATGTCGAACAGAGTTCTTCCAGCCTTGGTATTCTCCTCGGAAGAACTGGAAACGACTCTGCAAATACTGGTAGATCTCGTTTAGAGTCAGTCGCTTAGAAGGGGAGCTCTGGATGGCCATGACGATGAGCGCGATGTAGGAGTAAGGAGGCTTCTCCTGGCGCCGTATTCCTAGAGAGTCACAATCAAACAACAGAAAATTTAGTAATGCATCGTATAAAGATATTACCAATTTAATAATTGATAGAACCTGTAAACTTTATTTTTCACAAATAGTTTAAATTTAATTATACCATTTCTGGTTTGCTGTCTGCAGTGCTTAGAAAAACAGAAGTAATAAATCTCCGCGAAACATAATATTCAAATACGAGCTTTGTTTAGGTGATAGGAAGAAGAGTCGTTATGTAACAATTTAATGAGTTGATATCGTTGTTTGCTGTTTGTGCATACTTAGGTCGTCTAAAGAGCCAATGTTTGGCCGTTGAGATTAACTGATATAAAATTTATCCTAAAGCTGCGGTTACGAAGTTGATTTGTAACCCCCTCCCCCAAAAAATGAGTACTGATTTGGATATTACTAATTGAAATAATCTGAATGTTGATTTGCTTATTACCATTGAGAAAGAAGGTAAAAAAAACTGGCTTGATAACAAGCAAAGGTAGTCTATTCCTGCAGATTAAAAATTATAGATACAAAGATATTTCTACCATTAAATTAATCTATAACTGAATCTTAAAACCGGCCAGTGTTCCAAATTGCAAGGTGAAATGGAAGCGCATCTTTTTCTGGTCCTTTTTAAATTTGTCCTGACGTTAAGCTTATCTCAGTAATGTTTTATTTTAATATGCTATGAGTTCGAAGTATCAGCAATTTTGTCGAAGATAATTTAAATAAGGTAGTTTCATTTTTGTTGGTTGAACTGCGTTAGGGTGAAATAGTGGCTTATTGTAAGGGGGATTTTACGAGTTTTCTAAGTATGTCAAAACGAAATCATATTGTAGGAAAGCCGTGTTATATGGGGACTGCCTGTGTTTAAATATTTTTTCCTTAGACTATAATGGATAAGAATCTTCTATTGAAAACTAATTAACTCTTCTTTTGGTAAATTGTGATTTCATTGTTCAGTGTAATTTTAATCGTGAATCAGATTAATTTAATGAGTTAATGATTAAAACTTCGATGCTAGATTGGCTTTCCAACGGTCGAGCGATAAAACCAGAGAATACTGGTAATTCGACTCAGATTCAAACCGCGGCGAAAAGGCTGACTGCAGTGGAGTTTTCGCGGATATCCCCCATTTATGTAACGTGAATATGAGCCAGTTTCTTTAATGCTTTCCACTAACGAACATAACTCTCGTATGTTTTGTTGCAATCGGAATAATTCAGTCCAGTCTTACAATAGGTTTGTTTTTCTCAGGAATTTATAATACCTCTCTCTGTTTTGGTTTATTATTATAAAATGTACAAAATAAAGAAACCCTAAATTTCTGTGAAAAGAGCATGAAAGAAAAGGGCTACTAGAAGTCATCTAAATTTTATCATTTTTATGTATACGATTATTCATTTTATTACTTCTTGTACAATAATCAAAAATCTTCTTCAGTTGGAAAGGTAGATTTCTTTGAAACTTTGCAAATTTATCGAAATCCACGTGATTTAATTGATTCTAATTCTCTCCTTTATTTCTTTTTAAAAGAATGATTTTCATGATTTTGCTCCTTTCCTTTTTCGTCTTCTTTTCTTCTTCTTCTTCTTCTTTTTTTTTTTTTTCAAACAGAGATCCTTTATCATTTGCGCTATTTTATAGCAGTAAATCTTACGTTTTGCCTTTTATTTTACATATATATTTTTCCCTCACCCCCTGGCAAATGCACGCATATTCTACGCACAAAATAAAAAATTACACGTTCTTCTGGAAAGCGTGTTCTTACCGTATTGCACGCTACGTAATAATCTTTTCCGCCCCCCAAGACAGATCGTAAGTTCTATCGATACAAAAACTCTTCTCGGGGAGAAGAAAGTGGAAAAGAAAGGGAGAATACGAAAGCTTGTCTATGAATTAAAAATAATGTTCTGTGGAACTTCCATCTACCATTTTTCAACAAGAAGTAGGGAAAAACGAATCCTGAAAGTTTTCGAACCTGTCGTATTCGTCATATAAATATAATAATAATAATGATAATAAACTGTTATTTAAAATTAAAAGTTTTAAACTGGAGTAAAATTTTAAGTCCGCTTTTAATGAAAAATAAACTGCTTAAAAATATCTCTATACAGGGTGTCCCATCAAGACCACCCAAACTCTGCATAGCCAGATTCCTGGCTTGGAATATATATAAAAAATGCTCAAAGAATTGTACCTGTACGACCGTGGCAGCCATAAAACCGATCGTGGCGGTCCGATCATGGTACTGGTTGTAGCTGTCATAAAACTGTACTCCCACTTCTAATCCAGCGGCCTGGGTATTTCATGTCTAGCCAATCATGTACAGGAGTTGTGAAATGCGCCGGAGCCTCATCATTCTGGAACCATAGGCGAAACGACCGATATGATGTCATACTTTTCTTTCGCATTTGTTCCGAAAACTATGGGTCTTCCAGGTACAGTTCTGTGGGCATTTTTTATGTCTTTCAAGCAAGGAATCTGGCTGTATAGAGCTTGGGCGGTCTTGACGGTACACCGTGTATTTGTTGAGAAAATACAAATAAAATATTACATAATTCAAACTCTTGAACTTCATTTTCTTTATATAAGTTGACAAAAATATATCAGTAACAGTTCAGACCTTTCACATTTTCCCGAAACTGTTTGCATCTCAAGAGTTAACACGGATGCACTCTAAACACGAAACGCTAAATTACTTCCTTAAATTTAAGACTGTGACACTGAAGGCCAGCCATTCATTTTTTTAATGAATGATGAACCGCTGGACATCAATTAAACAAATGTTTTTGACATTTAAAAATATATAATAGCTTTTTAGCTTAAGATTCGAAAGACAAAAGTTGTGAAAAGGCTCGAAAATTCGAGTGTTTCGGATCTCTGTTCTTGTTCAATATTCGTAAGGTTCGAGGATCGGAACATCTAATGCTTACTCAAAATGTTTCGACGGCCCCTGTTGCTTCTACTTTTGCGCATAGAAAAGTTCTTTTCACTTTCTGTAAAGTTTCGGAAATTTCAGTAACTCTCGCCATTATCTCTTATTCATTGTCGTATTTTTCTTTCATACACATTGTACTGAACACTAATCCTAAAACCCTTGAAAACTAATAGAAGTAAACTTTTTGCGATTGTGCAATGAAAGGGATATCATCATAAGGGTGCAGACACTCTTGTGACCATTGGTTTGTAACTTGGAGTTAAAAAAAAAAAGAAAAAAAGAAAAACTTCATAAGGGTGGAAGCATCATGACGGAGTACTCTTGTACAAGACTGGTTTTCATTTGCATGACTGATTAATTAATTAGGCAGAGGATGAAATGAATCTTTGGCACTTTATGCGAAAATCATTTCAGTTTATGCAGTTCAGTTATTTCATTTTCATCCCTTAATTTATAGATTCCTTGCTAGAGATTTATTTTAACTCCTGCTTAATTAATGAATCAGTCATGCAACCGCAAATCGGACATAATGGTTTCTAGACTTAAAGGTTTATTTTAACTTCTGCTTAACTAATGAATCAGTCATGCAACCGCAAATCGGACTTATATAAAGGTTTCTAGACTTAAATGTACCTGCACTGTTATAAACGTTGATTTTTCTAAGTTAGAAATCGAAATCGATCCTTATAAAATCGTGAGTAGATTTATGACAGAGTCCATCAGCGGCCGAGCGATAAAGTTGCTGAACGCTAGCAGTTCGACCTGGGTTCTATTCCAGGAAAATAAACTAACTGGCTGCATGGGATTTTTTGTTTGGTTGTTTTCCCGTGTGTGACGTAGATATGAGCCAGTTTTCTTTAGAAATTCTTCTAGGAATTTATCTCTTCCCTTGAGTAGGTGCTTTACCGTGATCAAATAAACGAAACTAACCTTTATTATCAAAAAGACTGTAATCATTATGAAGGCGTCCTCCAGTAAAATAACATTCAGAAGCAACTCGTAACATGGATATGGATCTGAGTGCCACGGGGGAATAACTACTGCACTATTGTGCTTCATAGTCCAGAGAGAAGGTAACCGCGTCTAATAAACATATGTTTCGCTAATTTTTCTTCCCAAACAATTCATGGGGGAAGTGCAACACCGAAAATAAAATTTTCCAATGATTAATACGATGAATTGATAAATCGAAGAACGATGCGTGTAAGAATGACTAATGCTATTTATAATAATTTCATTTGAGACTAAAAATGGGTAATAGTACAAAACTGGGAAACGAGCGTTATGGGAATGACTGATCGAGCTATTTGATGAAACACGTGACGTACGTATGAAATGGAGGGCACTTGAATTTAATCTTATATCTCGCATGAAGTATGCTTAATTTAGATTAAAAGCCTATAGTTTAAAGATTTAAGATCATGAGTGGCCAAATAACGAAAAATCAGAGCTAAGTAATTGGCCGATTTTTGAGATACAGGTGACGCACGGCTATTCCATAAAATTTCTACAACCTATGAAATGAAGAAACTATTGAAATATTTAAAGTTTTATAAAATCAAACTTTTATAATTCTGTAACCATTAGATTAACCATAGCCATGCTGATTACAGATAGGAATTACGAGAGTTAATGAAATTATTACCAGGAGTTGGGTATGTTAATGGATGAAAACTCTTTTTTAACATCTTTTTTATTTGAAATTTAGGTGCATAATGCTGAACTTCATTAACTGAATTATGAATATTATTTAAAAAAATATGATGTGTATACCACATGACTTCCTTATACGGAATATTAAATTATGCGCATTTAGCATTTCATTTAAACTTATTGGATTGAATTAAATCTCCTTCATCGAGAACTCATAAACCAAAATAGAATAAATGCATTTTTAAAATTTACTACATTTGTTTACCACAGCGACACTCTGGCCTTAGCTTCACGACAGCAATATATCTCATTCATTTTACAACTCAGAATGGACAAAAATTGTATCATCTGAAGAATTATCTAATCGCTGCCACATGTTCTATTCAAATACTATAATAAATCTAAAACGATGTATAAAAGAAATTTTAAAAAAAACTTTTTCACAGACGATTTAGTATTTCTCATTCAATTAATTCAATTCTCACTTCGCGACAAGGCAAAAATACATAAAAACTCAAAATATCTATATTAAAAATTACGAAGTAAATCTTGAATACTTATTTCCTCGGATAAATTCCAGAATGGATTAAGCATGATTGAATTCGCATTAATAAAATAAGATGTTATCTTTGTTGTTGCGAAGCTTAGTTTCTCTAGATTGGCAACAAGTTCACTATTCTGCTAAGTTTCAAATGTAAACAAATATGACAGCTATGGCCAAAATAATTGGGGTTAGCCGCACTTAAACAACTATTAAATTGTTGATAATTCTGCAATTATAACATGCAGGTTAAGTAAAGGCATAAAAACCTTAACCGGAAGATAAGGACAACATAATTCAATCATTTTTAGAGCAAAAAATGCACAATTTACAATCATATGAGAATAAAGAAACCGAGCTCAATGAGCCGAGTAACAGAACGGACTTTCGGTGTGGCCGATTGCAACTATGCGAAATACATACATACATACGTACGTACGCACGGATGCTACTAAAAAAATCTCTTCAGAATCCGTTTTAAATCAGTTTGATAATTTTTTTGGGGGAAAAGAATTCTTTATTCTACCCTTACGTTCAGATATCACGCAAAAACATCGTTAAATTGCATTCGATAGCGGTTAAAGTGGATGTTTTCGTTGAAATATGATACCCAAAATTTTCTGCGATTACAATACTTCCTTTTTACCTTGTACAAAGAAGTAAAAAATTTGTAATGGCTTAGCATTGAGTCTGAGCTTCACTAACAAATGTTTTATTTAGTTTACGTATTTTCTGTTTATCTTATTTCACCTCGATATTCGCTTATTCCACAATTTATGTAGATTTTAGTGGCAAGCAGTTGTACGGTGAAGTTAGAAGAACTTTGCGTAGCTGTATGTGAGGATTTTGGTATTCACGTTGACACTGCCTGCGGTGGGATTTCTCGCTCTTGGAAAACACCACTTTCTCGAGTTACATTAACACAGATACGTAGATTTGGTTTGGTTTGGTTTGGTTTGGTTGGTTTATTTAATAACGACAAAGCACTCTAGGGCTATCTGCCTAAGGGAAGGGATGCTTTCGTGGAGGTCTTTTTTAAGCGAAACTGGCTACTATACATGTTACACATGGGGAAAACCACGAAAACGCCCGTGCAGTCAGCCCTTTCGTCGAAATTCGAACCTCGGACCGAACTACCAGCGTTTAGTGACTTCACGGCTCGGCCTCTGGTGAGACTAGATAGATTTGGCTTATAAGTTAGAAGTGTGAATCGCTATTGCGGTCTTAAGCGTGTCTCGTAATCTCTGTCAGATTTAATTAGATTATAAATAATTAGAACGGTTTTAAGGAAGTTGATGCTTTCAACCAGAACCAGCTGATTGGCATTTTTGTATTTAATTTCAGCCTTCACAAGTGGTGAATTAGAATAAATTGAAAGTTAAGGTATATTTGTATTTGTTTGTTTGAAAAGTTTAGCTATGCTAGTGGTGAGAATTTACCCACGGAATCAACGTAATACTTATTTGCAAGACAGATAGTTAAAATTAATTGAACTCCAAGTAGGTGTTGCAGTGGTTTAATATTCATAGAAATGTTTATTTTCCATCAAAATACATGATAGCGGTGTGGGTTTGAACTCCCTTAAAAAGATTCAATTTGTTAAATATTAGGGTTTCGAGACGGAGAATATTTGATTTCAAGTCTGAGTTTAGTGGCCCGTAACGAAATTTTTGATCGACGACATATTTCTGCACCTTTTAGATGTTAAGTCTCTAATGCTTTTAGTTTCAGATTCTTAGTTTTTATAGGCTACTGTTTGGATATCAGACTAATAATTATATTACATACAGGGTGTCTACAAACTAGTTGGGAAAAAAGAATGCTTTGTTTGAATGTAACTTACAGGAAAAAATTAAAGTACATATTGTTGTAAGGTAGAGAAATAGTCCAAGTTTACCTTTTTCACAAAAAAAAAAACTTGTATTAAACTTGTTAATTTCATTTACTATTACGGAAGTTATTAACTTACGAAATTGCCCAACTAGTTTATAGACACCCTGTATAATAACTGTAGCGATCAGCTGTGAAGTAAACAACGCTTAAAATTGTATATATGTATATGTATACTTCGTTGTTTTTATAAAACATTGAATTCCAAATTTTAATTTATAAAATATTAAAATAGGTTTTATAAAACATTAAATAAAAATTTAAAAAATCCAAAAGCTTTCAAATTTTTTACTATTACGCCCAAAGGGACTTTTTTTTAACGTTTTGTGTGTTACCTTTATTTTTGAGATATCGAGTTCTTCACACATAAAACACATAAAATTTAGTTCAACAGCAATATCTCAAAATATTTAAAAACAGCATATCTTTAGGATTTCCGATACACAGTCTCGCACGCTGGAGATAAAAATGTTTTTCTTTCATACAGTGTTGGCATTGCTCGCTTTGAAATCTTTGAGTTCGTTAGTCAAAAATTCGTTCAGTTTTTCAAAAAGAAAACAGATGATAAAACAACTTCGAAATTCAAAATTCGGGCTTCCAGATGCCCATGCTCGGGAGGAGGATAAAGTTATTCAAAATTTGATGACTCAAAATACCGTTGTTTTTTTATAATGCGAGAAACATGCATACATGCATGCAGATCCTTCATTATTTAATTTCTTTAAGCATAATGCAGGGCGATAATATTTGGTAGCAACAATTTAAAGAAAGATTCGCCGTTATAAGTGTCGTTCTGGGTTACCGTCCTTTTGGGATAATTAAAACTATTTTCATAAAACATTAATTTACTATTTAATTTTTTTTAAATAATGAACATTTATTTCGAAGTACGAAAGAAAAAGACTTCAAAATACCGCCATATATTTAAATTTTGTCAACGATATTTTTAATAGTTGTAATTTTGTTTACGAAATGGCAGATTACAATTTTAAGTATCGTTTTCTTTTTATTCAGATTTTCAGTTATTTAAAGTCCGCATGATATCGAATAACTGGGACTATAATATGCTTTCTTTTTTTCTTTTTCTTTTTCTTTTTTCTTTTTTTTTTTTTGTAATTTATGGTATCTAATGCAATGTATGTCTTGTAATTTATGGTAATATGATTTTTTTGGCGTACAGTAAAAGAAACTTATTTGCCTATATCTGAGAGAAGATTGCTAGAAGAATAAAAAAAAACGGGAATTTTGCATCTTCCAGCGGAGGCTATTATTCAAATAATATTGTACGCATTGTATTAAGCGATGAAAGTAGAAACCTGTATTTCGAAGCATGGGAAGAAGACACAATTTTTCCTCATATAGAAGATATTTTTATCCAGCATTTTCAGCACTGATAAAACTATGTTTTACTTCAGTCATCAACCAGATAAGGTCTTGGTGTTGAAAGGAATCGTAGGCGGGAAAAAAAATTAAGAACTGGGTTTACCTTCCTTTTTTTTATAATCAAAAGGAAATGGAGTTGAAAAGTTGCTCTGCTTTTTAACTCGAAAGCAGTTTAAATTGAGTAGTCTCAGATAAGTTCAAATTTTCTAAACGTAAAATAAACTTAACGAATAGAATAAACGAAGCAGTATAAACTTTGCTTAAATGAGTGACTGTTAACTGTTAATGGAAACTGGCTGGAAATAAGATTAATGACATTATTTCTTCCAAACATTTGTTCATGTTTTTACTGTGTTCCATACCGCTTAGCAATAGCAAGTCTCTAGAATGTTGCCGTCATACTTGATGTAAGATGTTCAGTTTATCTTTTGAATTGTAAGTGCCTAACAGATTAAAAGATTTAAAAACAGTGAGCGCACTTCTTAATAATTTAAGTATTTATTGAGTTTAAATATTGTTGTAATTTATTGATATAATTTAGAATACTTTTAATTTATGATACTAATTCTTATGACTGTCTGCAGGATTGTTCTTGTTAATAAAAGATATTTATAATATCCTGTATTTATATACCTGAGTAAAAAACCGTTTGTTATTTTAAATTTTGCGAGATTTTTGAAAGAAGTTACAGCAATAATTATTGTACGTTTCGTGTGCAGACAAAGACACATTAAAACAGCCTTTAGATGTACCCTTTTCGTACTTTAATTATTATTCTCTGATAATCACTTAAGTATTAGTCTCTTCTGTGGTAATTTACTGTGCTTCTTGGGTATTCACATATCACAACGAATCATGCGAAAGCTGGAGATATTTAAAAGAGTTCTGATAGATCCGTTTGTGACATTCGTTAACCATAGAAGAGTTGCTCAACTACAGTAAAGTGATGTTTACGTAGCTGATACATTTAAAGTGTATTGGCTGCACTTAGTTTGTAATTATAATTCATTTTAGAAGCAGAAACGTTACTCTATTTTTCTTCGTATCACGCAAGCCTTTCACAGAGGACTTTGAAAGGAAAGAACAGTTTCTCATACATGAAACTTATTACTTATATAGATATGTTGTAATCATACATAGTTTTTTCCAAAATTTGTAAAATGTTTGAAAGGAATTATAATGCAATTAAAGAGCATTAGGAAAGGATTCTTTTGAAAATATGCAAAATTGTGATCCGAAAACACTGATAGCAGTTTTATCTTTTATCCATTGATTCTGGATCCATGTTTCTAGTTAATGAAAAGAGCGTAAAATGTTAGTTAATGTAGCAAATAGCGTAAAAACTTGGTTTACGATAGATTAGAATTTGTTGGAATTGTCAGGGTATAAATCGAAAGTTTGAAGATTTACGAAGGCAGTTTTCGAACAAAATTTTCATTACAAAATTATTATAAAATAAACAAAATTTAAAAAATACTTTTAAGTAACACTAATATTATTAAATAGAAGCATACCGCATTTATCTGCGCTTCATTTCATGTTGTTTCGCAGGTATTGCGTTTATTACACACTGGAGGCTTGTGACAATCCATACAATCTACTGGTTCGACTTTGCCATTTGCATTTGTTCGCTTTCACCATTCTGTGCAACATAACTGTATAATAAAATTAAATAACTAACATTAAAATAACTGTATAATTCGCGCAACATTTCGATTTGTTTTACTATAATGAGATAAATATATTATTCTACGACAGCCTATACGTGTTTAGTAGAACAGATATTTTATAACGCATTGGGCAAGGTAAAATGTTGGTCCGAAGTCATTTAAAATCACTTACATAATAAATACACCTATGTTAATACGTAAGCGCATTTATGTTTAACAGACGAAATAAGATAACGTCTGCATTATGTTTGTACATGTTTAATAATAATACATTTATGATTTAAGTTTTCAAATCACTGTTTTCTAATTTCTTCAAGATTTGTGGGAGTTATCCTACATTTAATGTAGAAAATGTTATTCCCGTAATATTTAAACCTTTTTTGCTAATATTGTATTGAAATTAAAACTGTTGATAAATAATCTAGAACATTTTAAAACATTGATTAAAAGAACGAGTTTTACGCTTCTCATGTTAAATCAAAATCTGAAAATGATTTATCTTAGAAGGCAAATCGAAAATTAGGCATTTTATTTTAAAGAGCTGTAAATATTAAAGAATTTAGTAGCACAAATTGGAAATGTTACTCCTGTAACTCTCAAATGATTTGTAAGGGAAAAAGCCTTATTTATGTATAAATTTCAGTATGAATGATTTATTTATAGACTTCAGTATGAATAGTGTATTTTATATGCATTCATAGATTTTATAGGGCTATGTTAGGTTATTTTGAATATCGCAAAGCACACTGGGTCTCTCTTAGAGAAGAGATGTTGTTATAGGGTTGTAAAGTTCCTCACTTTTATTCTGTTAATTTCAGTGTCGAGGAACCTAGTGAACTGTTAAGCGAATAATCGCTCAAGTCCAAGAACAGAAATGTGAACTCAAGAAGGGTTTTTACCCTTCATTTGCTCAAAATAAGATTACCAGTCGGCCTCTTTCTTCGGGCGTACAACAAAGCCTCCACTTGGGCTTAAAATGTAAGAAATAAGAACTAACTAATGACTAATTAAAGAGATTTAGCCGAAGCTAACCCAATTCTAAACTAGTTGGCCCGGAATATTAAATTAGCCAGCGAACTATCAGAAGGCACGTAATACGGCCGAGCGTAGTTAAGAGCTTAGAGAGACGTAGCCCAAAGGTAAACGCGCACTATTCACCAATCCTAACTCTCTCTTGACTTAAATATCATTCTCCTTCTCATTTGCATTTCAGGCTGTTCTAAAAACTTATTCTGGGTTTTGGTAGGGAGTTGTAAGTTGAAACTAGGTGAGACAGGAAAGATATATTAACTTAAAATAACTGTAATAAAACTAAAATATACCTTACAGTGTTTAGAAAGAAAAAAATCCAGTTACTTCATTGCGATATTCCTTTTGCTGCGATGTACCGAATCGAACTTGTAATATTTCAAGATCGTAACTTGGGTATTTGTGTCTTTAAGACAAATGTCATGAAGTCGAAAAGAATCTGAATTTTTTAGTTATTGTCCTATTTTAATTTTTTCTACCCCTTTTATTTAACAGTTAAATGTAGGAACCCTTTTACACCGATAAGCGAATAATTGCTTGAATGTGTGAAGAAAGACGTAAGACTCAAGAAGGGTTAAATGCGCTTTTTTTGTCAAAATAAGGATAAAAACAGTCGACTCCTTTCTCAGAGCGTACAGCAAAGCCTCCACTTGGGCTTGAAATCAAATTAATAAGAATTAAAGCTTAACTAATGTTTAACCAAAAGATATAGCCGAAGCTATTAGGATTCTAAGTAATTGGCCTCTAAATCTCAAGTAGACGAAGCTATCAAGGGTTGAAGTACGGCCGAGCGTAGTAAGAGCTCAGAGAGAGAGAGAGACGTAGCCCGAAGGAAACGCGCGCGCGCTAGTCAGAAATTGTTTCTCTCTAACGAAGTCAGTGAAACATCGACTTAAATACTACTTTTACTCATTTGCATTAAACGCGTTTCTGAAAATACATTCTGGTAGGAAATTGTAAGCTAAAATTAGGAGACAGGAAAGTTTAATAAACTTAAAGTAACTCTTATAAACTTAGGATAAACTTTACAAACGTGTAAGAAATTTCGCGTGATTTCAACTTCAGAATAAGGATTACAGTATTCGAAACAGTTCCTTGCACAGAATTTAGTCACTTCCCAATAATAAAATAAGAAATGTTTTTAGAAAGTTTACGATGGTATCCAGGTGTAATACTCTCGTTTTGACTATGGTAGTAATATGCATATATGTACGTTTTAAATATATTTTAATGGCCACCAAGATTTCAGTAAGCATCTTCGCAGTTATATTTATGTGAATTTATTTTGCTACTAAATTTTTCGGTTTGCTTTTTCGGTAAATTTTTCGGCAAAGCGTATATGTGAACTTTTCGAGTTATTAAATTTAAGGAAAACGGAGAGTATATATATTTTCTGCAGCCTTTTAATTTTTATATTCCCGATAGTTTTGGAAGTGAAGAAAATTAGTTTCTGCCAGGAGCCTTCTCCAGTTGATGGCATAAGTACATTCACTAACATCTTAAAAGATAAAACAAAAATTAGTAGAGTAAAAAATTCTTCGTACCGGCACACAATTAACCATAATAACAAAATAACGGCACTTATGAAAGTCTAAATTTAAATCCGAAATTTAGGCCTATGGGTTCAACAACTGTGTAATCTGTTAACAATCTTAGATGTAGTAAGTACTTATGTTATGTCTCTGCCATATCCAGAATATAAAGATAAGTTACCGGTCTCTTTTTATGCGCCAGTGAGTCAACTTTAACGGTAGTGTCTATAAGTTTCAGAAACAATTGGCGTTCATAGATGGCATATTTACTTTGGCTTATGCCTGGAAAGATGTAAAGAATCTTTCTAACTGTTAGTGGGATTGTGGCCTATGTTCCTAGACGACGAGTCGAGCCAGATCCTCTTGTCCGACAACTTGGATTTAGTTGCACGTTCGGGGAAGATAAGTGTTGATGAAGAGGAGATTGACAATTATGTTT
>KK122281.1:0-15843 GCA_000611955.2 Stegodyphus mimosarum
TTTTTGCTGAAGTACATCTTCCTGGCTAGTTGATTGCCTCGGATCCTGAAAAAAATCTTTAAACATTTCCATTTTATTACGGTTATAAAATGATTTGATCTGATCAACATTCGCAGAAATTCTCTGCCCGTCGTTTCTTCTTAACACTACCACTGCCTTTGTATTTTTTTTAATTATGAAAGGGCCTTCAAAACGCGGAAAGAATTTCCCCACCTTTTCTTCTAGGGCATTTGACAAGTTATGTTTTATTTTTAGAACTTCATCTCTCACATTGTACTTGACCCCTCTTCTTTTTTGGTCATAATATAATTTTTGTTTCCTCTGGGCCATTTCTATGTTACCGGTAGCTTCCCGTATTAAATTCTGTATGTCACTCATTTTAAATTCTTCTGCCCTTTCGTGGACAAAGAAAAGTTTATCTAAGGGCGTCAAAATTTTTCTTCCTAGAAACAGTTCAGCGGGTGTTTTTTGCGTAGTATCGTGTTTGGCGGTCCTAAGGGCAAATGCAAATTCATTTATATGGCTATCCCAGGTAGAGTGATACTTTTTCACATAACTTCGAATTATTTTCACTACATTTCTATTCACCCGTTCCGCTATGTTTGACTGCGGACGATGCGGGACCACCTTTAGATGACGTATGCCCAGTTTTGCACACATTTCCTCAAAGATATTACTAACAAACTGGGGACCATTATCGGAAATAACTTTTATTGGCGCCCCGTATTTTAAAATATACTTATTTAGAATTGAATCTACTACAATTTTTGCAGACGCGCGTTTTAACGGAATTAACTCTAACCATTTGCTAAAATGATCCACTATAACTAAAAGATATCGGCTTTTGTTAACTTTACTTCGAGGGTAAGGTCCCAGTAAATCGATGCCTATTATCTGATTTGGGAATTCTGATTTAATACTACTTAGGAACCCGGCCGGGCGGAAATTAACATAATTATTTACTTGACATGTTGGGCACGACTGGACATACGCCCTAGTAAACTTTTGCAGTTCTGGAAAGAAAACTGCCTCGCGAACTCTTTGGACAGTTTTTCTTATACCTAAATGAGCCGACATGGCACAATCATGCAACTCTTCTAATACATTCAATCTCATGCTAGCTGGGATAACCGGTCTATATTCATGATTCTCATTAGTCGTTTTCGTATAGAATAACAGTCCGTCAATTAATTCATAATTTGCTGCCCTATTTCTTATCGGCACAATATCCGGATGACTGAAATTCTCAGGGTCGGCCAAATAATTGTATATATTTTTGAACTCCGGATCTTTTTTGAGTTCGGCTATTACTGTTTCACGAGAATCTAATACTTTGGATGTTAGCATGGCTATCTTAATTACACTTCCATTTTCATCTAAGTTAATTCTGCTTAAAGCATCTGCCACAACATTTTCTTTTCCCGGCGTATGTTTAATTATTAGGTTATATTCCTGTAATTTGAGAGCCCACCTTATTAATCTGGGTGATAAATTTTTTCCAGAATAGAGTCTAGTGACCGCCGCGTGGTCGGTATATACAGTTACTGGAGAACTTCCAAAGAACACACGAAATTTCTGTACTGATGCTAACACTGCGAGAGTTTCTCTCTCTGTTGCGGAATAGTTTCTCTGGGTTTCATTTAATGTTCGGCTGAAAAAAGCCACGGGCTGACCATTTTGGGAAAGCACTGCACCAATCGCGAAATCTGAAGCGTCCGCTGAAATCTCTAATCCTTTATCCCCTTCTGGAAATTTTAAGACGGGAGCTTGAGTCAATGCGTCTTTCAATTTTTGAAACGCCAAGTTGGCTTCTGCTGACCACGAAAACCTAGCTTTTTTTCTTTTCAACTTTAGCAGTGGCTCAGCTATTTTTGCAAAGTCTTTAATGAAAGCCCGGTAATATGAACACATCCCGAGAAACGACGATAATTTCTTCGCTGTTTTAGGAACAGGATAATTTCTAATGGCTACTATTTTTGACTGATCCGTTTCGATTCCCTTTTGGGAAATTTTAAATCCTAAATAACGTAACTCTTTTGCGGCAAATTTACATTTAGACGCATTTATCTTTAAACCAGCTTCGTTTAACAATGAAAATACTTTTCTTAAATCTTGTAAGTGTTGTTCTAGAGTACTACTCGTAATTATAATATCGTCTAAATATATGAAAGTGCTTTTACCAAGGACTGGTCTTAAGACGATGTCCATACATCTTTGGAACGTTGCCGGCGCGCCGGATAATCCGAACGGCATTCTAAGAAATGCGTACGTACCAGATTTCGTTATGAACGCGGTTTTGTGTACGTCCTCGGGTTTTACCCCAATCTGAAAATAGCCACTCGTGAGATCTAATGTAGTCATGTATTTTGTAGACGAAATATTTCGAATAATTTCTTCAATTATCGGCAACGGATATACAGGATATTTTGTAACTGAATTTAACTTGCGATAATCTATAGCAAAACGCCACCGCTTCGGGTGCGTAATCGGGTAATCATTATTTTTCTTACACAGGACAACGGGGCTAGCATAACTGCTAGAAATTGGCGTGATGATTTTATTCTTTAACATCTCTTTAATATGATGTTCAATTATTTCTTCTTTTGTCCTATCATATCTATATGGCTTTTGCCTAACTGGCTGAGCGTCCCCCGTGTCAATGTCGTGGTTCACCACCTGCGTAAAGCCTGGTACATCACTAAATAAATTCGCAAAGTGACTTACCAGACCTTGGATTTTCTCTTTTTCCTCTGCTTGTAAATGTTCCAAGTCCAGCTGCGGGGGCTTATCATTCTTCGCTTCAATTGGCTTCATATTTAATGTTAGTTCTCCCCCCTTGAAATCAATTTTTGCTTCTGCCAAACTAAAAAAGTCCACACCTAGAATAATACAAGTCTGCAGGTTACGCACAATATAAAACAGGATTCTTACCTGTTCGTTGTTGATACGCACGAACAATGGTACTTTTCCTAAACAGCTACATTTTTCTCCTTGGGCCGCTATGACATCCGTGTCTCTTGCACTAAAAATTCTGTAACGTCGAAAGTGCTTCTTAAAGAATCTTTCCGATACGAAGCTGCTTTGGGCTCCTGTATCCAAGAGGGCTGTCGCCGGTATGTTGTTGATTAGAACTTCAATCTTCGGCAAACTCAAATTCTTAACGACCACGGTGTTTAAATTGATTTTGGAAGGGTTTTGCGCTGCTTCGGACTTCTTCACCTTCCTCGAAGAAATCCCTCTTAGTTTAAATTCTTTTTCTTCTGGTTGCCCTCGGAATCTTTGCTTGTTCTTCTATTAAATTCCCTTCGTTCGCCGCTCGCTTTAGGAGACACATCTTTCTTCGGCCATTGCTTCGCCTTATTCCCGTAACTTTGATTTTGCTTTTGCTGCGGTCTTGGCGAACTCCACTGACTTCTTCGCTCAAATTGGCGTCGTCGTTCGTTGTCGGCTGTTCTTCGGCTTTCAAATTGTACCGCGAGCTCAAATAATCTGTCTAATGTTGTTGGATTTCTTAGTTCGATGAAATCTTGAACTTGGGGCAGTAGCCTAGGAAGTATAACTTGAATAATTTCAGGATCCGGGCGACTTCCATACAAAAGCTTGAAAACTTGAATTTTCCTCAAAATAAAATTAGACAAATCTTCTATTCTTTCTTGGTATCGGCTAAACAGTTCAGCTTCCAATCTGGCTCGATCTCGCACCACGGGAAATGCTTTCACTAGAGAATTCTTGAAATTTTCATACGTGTATGTGGGGCTTCCTGGTTCCCCCAAGAGATTCTTTCCGATGCACTTGAACCAACTTAGCGCTTGGCCCTTCAAAGCGCTGGTAGCAAGAGCGACTTTCTGAAATTCGTGGACTGGATATAGCATGAAGTGGGAGTCTAGCTTTTCCAGGAAATTGATTACGGCTGTCTTGCCGTCAAAACTTGCCGCTGGCTTCATGGCTGCTCGCATGGTTTGTACGATGTAGCCGAATCCTTCTATGCCAGGAGGTGCTATCTCAGGATTCTGGACAGGTACAGCAGGTGTCTCAGGTTCGTCTTCTTGTTGTTGAGGCCATCCTCTTCTTTTTGTGCGGGCGCCACTATCAGGACTTAGCATTCTGTGTGTATTCTTTGAGAACATGGTAAATTCTGTAAAGGGTTCTTATCCTTACGTTCTAAGTCCTGAACTGGAACAGGGAGCGGAAGGTACGCTATGTTCTGATGTAACTGCTGGGCTGGAGAATAACTGCACGTGAAGGGATTTGAAATCCTCTTTTATTCAATCACTATTAAATACAAACCTCCCAATTCGGGAGAGATACAGAACGTAACAGACCACACTTTGGTCGAACTTAACAATCAAATAAATTTAAATAAATTAAAATAGAACTTAAATTAAACTTTGCTTCGCAGAGCAATTCGCGGAAGTTGGCCTCTACCGAAAAGGGTGCGTAGCAAGGTATACTAAATACTACCGCACTTTAATTTATTTTACAATGCAATCACGTAGTAAGCACTATGGCTTATAAATTTAAACTGCTAGCTGGTCAGGCGAACGTTGAGCAGCGTGACCGTGATCTGAGGCAAAGCTCTCACACACCGAGAGGTTTCTACCTCTGGCTTAAATAGTGCTTGGCTGAACTTCAAAATTAGCATAAGCTAAAAACGCGCGCTTCTTCTGACAGGAAGTTGAAGCAGAGAGGAGATAGAAAAGATTTAAATTAAAATAAACTTGGTTAGTTTAACTAAAACCTTACAATGTCATGATTTAAATGCATTTTTTATTAGAATATAAAAGTAAATATTTTTTAAAAAACTGCGATTATTGCTTTTCAGTCACTTGGTTTGTTACTCAGTAAAGAAAGATTAAATTTAAAAGTTAGTATTTTACGCTTTACTGAACAGCGGCTCACTGGTGAGTTGAGATAATCAGATTTCTCTTTGACGCAGTGGCAACACATTGCTTTCAACTCATAGGAAGACTAAGACTAATTATTACTACATTTCAAATAGAAGAATCTGTGGATTAAATTTGGAAGATAAGTATTATCTTATATTTTGCCGAATGACAACAGTTTGACGCGCTGGAGATAAAAATATTTTATTTTGAACAGTGTTGCTATTTTTCGCTTTCACATCGATGCGTTTGTTGAATAAAAATTCGCTAAATTTGTATAAATGTAAAATCAATCAAAAACAAATTCGAAATTCGGACTTCGAGGTACACATTTCGTGTGATGGACTACATATATTAAAAACTCAATGGCTCTAGATGCCGTCATGTTTCCACAATGAACATAATGTCCACGCATTGGACAACAATTCCTAGAAATTATCTTTAGCACGGACTGTACATGTTCATTGGTCAGAGATTTTCGTTTCTTACTAAATTTTTTATTGTGGAGAGAGACGGGGGGGGAATTACGTTGAAATGCATTCCTAAACAATGTAATTGTTCTTGGTGCAAAAATTCGTAACTGACCATACTTATTTTTTGACAAGTCCGAATGAAAGTTAATCTTATGGGTATCTTCAAATATTTTAATAAGATTTATATCACGCTGTCAATTAATTAGTTCAACTCATAGAATTTTTGGTGCATAATTTACGTAAGATTTTTATGGTAATGAAAATAATGTAAACTTGGACTTCGAGAAATCTTTGCAAGCTCGCATTTGAAAGAAATACATAAAGGAAATATGTCCGCGGATAGCATGAAACTGTTTCGCGGGCCGCTATTTAAGACGACTGCTAATGATAAATGACATTACATTTTAGATCAGTACAATGCACCATTCTCAAATATTATGCATAGAGCAATTTTGTTAAAAAAAAGGGGGGGGGGAGAAAAGAAAAAGAAATCATTCAAATCTTTCGAAATCTTTTCCGACGGAAGCTACAATAGAAGAATAGGTGTTTCCTTTGCTTTTATTCCGCACTTTTTTGGGGGGGGAGGAGGAAGGTTGCAAAGAAGGACACAGATGTTAACAGGAAATTCATCGTTGAAAAGAACTTTTATCTGGTTCAAATTTTTACGCAATCTTCCTTACTGCTCGACAAACGGCATACGTCGTCTGAAAAGACTTCAGTAAACGAAATAACACAGGGGAATTTGATACACTTATTTTTTCTCACTTCATTCCATAGTATTAAACAAAGAACTATTGTTCACATTCCCTCATTCATTTCGCATTGTTAAAAGCGCTACGTTAAAATGAATGATTGTAAGTTTTTTTGAGGAAGAATAGATCGTCATTTTCCGTTTTATAATGCCTGGAATGGTACTTTTTTAATTTGATGCAGGTATTTAGGCATTAGATATGTCTAGGCCGTTGCGTGAGGTGCCTTGAAATACGTAACTGTGCCTCTGTATTGTGAAATTCAGCGGTGTTGATCGTAAATAAACGAATAGGGAGTAAACATACCCACGTGATCCAAAAAACGTTGATATACTTATCGGTAAAGGAATAATTATTATCTTCTGATGAAAAAAACTTGACTTTTTTTTAATATATATATAATGTTTAATAAGTATTGGCAGAATATATCAAATTGTATTTTGCCAGTTAGATCACTTTTTCAGTTCATGATCAAAAATATTTGTTTTTACATATGTAAGATGTTTACTTTTATACACCAAAACAACTTTTTTCACCATGAACTGAGTACCACTTAAATTTTGCGAAACATGCTTATAAATACATTTTTAGTTATTTGCTTTAAACTTCAGTAGGATTCAAATGGCTTTTAATTTAAAAGTAAGGGTTAAAAATGCATGCATAAGCAGTATTATCGAGGGTTGATTATTTAGCTTAAAATAATATCGCCTGAAAAGATATTCAGTGATTTCCTGTGAAATGTTTTCCCAGTCTCGGCATACAGAATTGTAGCTTTGCAAAAGGCAGAACATTAGGAACATTATAAAAGCAGAACGTATGAAGTTACTTCGAAATTTAGATATTATTTTTTGTTTTATTTCAAAATACCTTTTCCGTTAATTATTTCTTTACTGTTTACTGGCGTTCCACTTATTTTGATTTGCAAGATATTTACGTTGAATACAAAATGAAAATAAAATTCTAAAGTGTAAAAATATTTTTTAACACGTACACTTTTCACCATACTTTTTGTGTGACAATGTTTGAATTTCTAGGCCGACTGTATATAGTATATGAGGAATGAGGAATTTTTTAAGAATATGAAAGTACTTTTTGTTCCTTTGAAAGGGATTTTTTTTTCTTCAGCTTAACAACACTGTTAAGAAATAATATTTCTATCAATTTTTTTTTTAAATTTTGTAAAATATATGAAAGGAAAAATTAAATGTACCAAATAATTTTATTACTTTTGCGAAACTGAGTTTGGCAAACTCACTTTTTAGAGCCAGAAAAATAGAATTCAAGCTATTGTACTTCCCCCTCCCCACTGATATATTATTACGGAGGATTTTGTGTAATTCTACAGCAGAAGACTCTTGAGTGTGTAAGGGATTTTATGCTTTTCGTTATTGCTTCAGTTAACTGTTTGTTAATCAAACCTTCATTAGTCTAAATTTTAACCCAAAAACGTTGCTGCCGCTTATATCTTAAAAATGCACTTCCAGGCAACAAATTCTCAGGAAAATCCGCTTTGTAGCTAGTTAAACTATTGCCAGTTCACGCCGCAAGCTATCTTTGATTTAAACTGTAAAAATACATGGCCCTCAGTGTGATAAATTTAGCAATTTGAAAGCAATATACATTCTGCCTAACATTGTTATTAATGTGTATATCATTTTACGACTTATGAATGATGTTTCTAACATTTTCTAATGCTATGCGTCATATACTCCCTTTTTAGGCTTTTTCCATTAAAACAATATTAAATATGCGTCGAAAAATCTTTTTCTCGACATTATGAATGCAAAAATCTTCTGTTTTTAAAAGACACGTACGAATTATATTTTCTATTTTTGTTCCTGATTTTATTGGAAAACGGAAGACCATTATTTTACGATAAAATTTAATTGTTCCTTCGGTATGATTTTTAATTCTGCACGGTATAGTTTTCCCTTTCAATTATGTTTTTGTTAATAACGGTTTAGAAAGAAAATTTTCAGCAGATTCATATGCATCATTATGCAATGTAGGATTAAATTTCAGAGTTTTAATAACTAGTTAAATATTTTGCTCCGAAAAAAAAACTTTTCTATTCCCCTTAATTTCTTCATTCAAATAGCACTTCCATCTTTCAGATTAAGAGAATTCTAATACTCCTTAGCTTCAATTTCTTAAATAAATTCATTAATTTTTAATAAATTCTTTCTTTGTTTGTTTAAAATAATTTTTAACTCCCTTCGAAAAAAACACGTTGAATTTCTCGATAATTGTTACTCGTATATATTTGTCATGACAATAAAATTAATTTTTTTTCCTCACAAATTCGATACTTATTTTCTCTAAAATTTTCTCACCTGTTCCTCTATAAACGATCTAA
This sequence comes from Stegodyphus mimosarum, assembly GCA_000611955.2. Lineage (NCBI taxonomy): Eukaryota > Metazoa > Arthropoda > Arachnida > Araneae > Eresidae > Stegodyphus > Stegodyphus mimosarum. Next base: position 8,462 of record KK122281.1, read on the forward strand.
CACTTTAATCATCGAAGGATTTCATACTTAACACCAGCGCAAAGATCGAAACACATAATTCCAAATGTGCGTTTTCTAAAATTTCTAACATAATTTATTAAATTCCGGTAATTTTTCAAAAATCGTCCACCCCCTTTTTAAGTTAAAAATAGTTACCAATAATAAGAATTTTTAATCAAAATATTGAAACTTTTTTAGCAGCCGAGTTATTTTGAGTAATGGTGCGACTGAATTTTTAAATCAAACTGAAATTTTTGTGAACTCAAAGTAAATTTAGGCTATCGCATAGATTGGAAGACCTTGGGGATGTTGTAGATGATGTCAAGCGCACTTTTTTTGCTACGGGTATTAGAAGGAACAATTTTCCCATTTTTCTGCTTTCAAACCCGTTTCCCCTCAACACACACACACACTTCCCACAATCTGAAATTGGGCAATAAAATATATAATAAAACTATAAGTTAAATAGTTTTAGCTGAAGACAAACGGTGCTTACACATTTTTAGAACGATTTCGGGCCGTTTAATTAATGTCTAAAATGTAAAGAGTCTTTTCCAAGGGTTTGATCTAAAAGCCTTTTTTCTGGACTAGTCTGCATCGTGGTTTCCATAACAGAAGGGCTTTTCGTAAATTTTCAGGGATATGGATTTCCATTCCTCTTCCACCACTTCACAGAGTTCATCATTCAAGGTGCGTTTGCGCTTAGAAAAAGCCCTTTTCAAGTTCTTTTTCTTTGGTAAAATAGTCCAGTCAAGGGACTTCGTAGGAATACTTTGAATATATGCAATACCTCTGTCGGTCTTCATTTTTTCAAGGAATGCAGTGGTTCTTTTCAAAAAATGACTTGTTGCTGTGTCTTGTTGAAATTTCACTCTTTGAAAATCATCGGGATAAATAAGAACTTCTCCTCTAAATATCGGATGTTAAAAGTCTAGGTTCGAGTCCCGGCGAAGGCATTGCTCATTTTTCACGTCTTCAATATCAAAAATAACCTAATGACTGTACAGTACGCTGGGTTTAATCCTGCGGTACATAAGAGATTTGACAAAATTCCGAAGGTGATAAAGTTATACGCTTGATATAAAAATGATAGATTGAAAATATGGGGAAAATCAGCATACAAAGTTACATATTACGTGTGCTTATGCTGTTTATTTAAAAGAAATGACATATCTTTTGAACTTAAAACTGTTTCATTATCGGATAACATGAAAAGTTCGTCATGTTCGCCTTCCGTTAGATCTTCAGACACATCATCGATTTCTGTTTCATCTTCACCATCGCTATTACTCTGATCCATAAATAAATAATCATCGTCCATTCCATCTTTCACCAACATAAAATATCCTTGCTTGCATGCAAATGAATAGCTTTGCATTTGAAACCAGCACTGTGGTTGTTTCGTTTGGGAGGAGCCATATTTACTACTAAAAGGAACGCTATATCAATTGCATTTTCACTAAAACCTTCGATGTTCACTTCAAAATTACGGCTTCAAATGACCACAGAAAGAGAAAACGTCTGAATCATAATTCCGCGAATTCTTTCGTGTTTGGAAATTCATTCTTACTCCAAATTATATCCTTCTTTTCTCAAAATCGTACAATACCATTCTTTTGGACACTTGTACTGAATGCAATGCACCCTCTTTGCAGGTATATTTCTTCCCTTAAGCATTTAACCCACACACATATTATTCCCCTTATTGCTTGTCAGTTTCGGTATACAGTCGATTCCGCTTAATTGGGACACCGCTTAATCGGGACAGCCGCTTATTTGGGACTAATCTCAAAGAACAGATACCAAACTAAGAAGCCAATAGAAAATTTATATGTTTAATTGGGACAACATTCCGCTTAACTGGGATAGTAAATTTAAGATCACAGTACATATTACGAGTTTGTTAAGGAGCGTTGTCTTACAGCTTATTGGGCATGCGTTGCCTTACAGCTGATTGTGTATGCGTTGCATCACAGGCGAGCGCAAGGGCGTTCTTATTCAGTTATCATTACACCTCGTATGTGACGACTGTTTCGATTGTTGCATATTTATTCACTCACAATACACATCGCGCGTGAACAGTGTATAAACCTTGTTCAAAAATTTAACCCTTGCCAAAATGCCAAGAAATGATTTGACACTTTCTAGTAAAATTGCTTTGCTAGATAAAATAAAAAGTCAGCCACCTAATACAAGTTATCGCCGGCTCGCTGAGATAACTGGAATACCAAAATCTACCATATCGCGTGTCTTACGACAAGAAAGTCAACTGCGTGAGGAATTGGTTTTACAAGAAGGACAAGCAGGAACATCCAAAAGGAAACGCGAGGAAAAAAACTGGACCGCAATGATTTCAAAGCAACTGATGGGTGGTTATCGCGATGGAAAACAAGACACAACATTAAATTTAAAAAAAGGGCACGGTGAAAAGGGCAGTGCCGACAAGGAAAGTTCCGAACAGTAGAAAACTACGAAAATTCCTACTTTTTTAGAGAATTTTTGTGCTGATGACATTTACAATGCTGATGAAACCGGCCTCTATTATCGTGCTACGCCAGACGGTTCCTTATGCTATAAACACATTGCACTGACTGGTTATAAAAAGGCGATGAACCGCATTACTGTGTTATGCTGTACAAATATGTCAGGTACTGACAAACGAAAACTACTGATCATAGGAAAACGTGCTAGATCTCGATGATTTAAGGGGTTGAGCATGGACGGTTTACCAGTGGAGTACCATGCAAACAAAAATGCGTGGATGACTTCTGAAATTTTTCGAAATATGCTTACCAGTTGGGACCGAAATTTACAACATAAAAAAAGAAAAATTTTGCTGATTGTTGACAATTGTGCAGCACACCCTCATTTAGACAATCTACAAAATATACAGCTGGAATTTCTTCCTCCTAATACCACATCTTTAATACAACCAATGGACATGGGGGTAATAAAAAATTTTAAGACTTTGTATCGTGGGAAATTGGTTAATTACATATTAGAATCCATTGATGAAAATTATTAACAACTTCCACAACAGCCAGAGAGATAAGTTCAAAAATTTCCCTTTTGCAAGCAATACAGTTTGTCGCTGATAGTTGGCGAGCTATAAAAGCCACTACAATACAGAACTGTTTTACTAATTGTGGCTTTAAGCCCCTAGAAATATCCGAAAATTTAAGCAACGAAGCAAATGAGGATATGTTGCAAGTTCCTATTTGTATTAACTATGAAGAATTTTCAACAATAGATAACAATTTACCACGTTACGATGATAATGAAAACCGTGAGGATTCAATCGTAGAAGGTATTAAATCCAAACATGGAAAATTAGACGAAGATGACGATGATGATGATGTGTCACCTGTGCCTGTGACTAACCAGGAAGCAAAAAAATGTATTACCACGTTACAACGTTATTTTATGCAGGAAGGAAACGAAGGGAGCCCTGCATCCGCAGTGAATATCTGCGCTGATTTTGTAGAAAAGAAATGCTACAAAAACAAAAAACAGACTACACTTGACTCATTCTTGTAATTTTAATTTAGAATTTTAGATTCATATTAATTGTAGATAAATATTAATACATCATTTTCCCATTTGTAATTTACATTTATTAAAATTATTGGAAAAAATATGTATTGTTTAATTTATTACCGGTTATTGGCCTTAGTTTCCAAAACCAAATAAATTTATTTAAAAAACTGTGAAATTCGCTTAATTGGGACAAAATGCCCGGTCCCGATGTGTCCCAATTAATCGGAATCGACTGTACCATTGTTCGAAAGGCTAGGACAAATCTTCGAATAAGTGACCTCAAAAGGTAACATCATTGCACATGTATCTTTTAGGTTTCTTCGTAAAGAATTGGGTGCACGTTATACAGCGAATATATTTAAAAATTAAAAACTATAGCTCGAAATTATAGATGTGCGTTATACACTGGAAAATGCGGTATATCAAGAAATAGACAGGTATCTATATTCCTAACGCTGTTAAATAGAAGAGCCACTGTTTGACATTAATTAATTGATTATTTGCAACATCCCTCCCATATTAATAGAGGTTTCTCATACAATTGTTTTTAGCTGTTATCTCTCATAGATTTTGGCTTTCTAAACAAACTTTAGAATTTGCATTTCTCTCTTCCCCAAACAAAATATGAAATTATTGTTATATACATACATACCTCATCATTAAATGATATTTAAATGATAAGGATGATTGGGAAATAAATTTCAGAAAATACTAGCAGGCTGCGACCAAAACAAAATTTATACGTTTTATGTGCATCTGGAAAGAAAATGTATAAAAACATAGTCAATATGAATAAAATCAGTTCATTCTTTCCAAGCAACAACCAATTCGTAAATAATTTTTTGTTGCCAAAACAGGACACAAAAACTTTTGACACTTCATATATGGGTATGAAGTCATGATTTAAATTTAATGCAATATAACAATTTTTTCTCAATATCAATAAAGAAATTAATGTGGCAGTAACATATCGTGTCAATTATCTTAACCTGAAACAAAAGTGTTGCCTACAGCAGCTATTTATTTAAAATCCTGAAATTAACGAAGAATTTTCGACATACAATGAAGTCACATGCAACTGCGTGTTTTCTTCAACGTCAGAATAAGATCTTACATAATAATATGTTTAATATTTGACAAAGCTATTTTTTTTTCATATTTTGTATAACTTGAAAATTTTTGTTTAAGGAACTCTACGATTTGAAAGCGAGCAATAACAGCACTTCTAAAACATAGCATAATAATGCTCGAAGTAAGGCACTCCTATCTCCAGCTTACGAGATTGTTGCCACTGGGAAATATCAAAATTAACGTTTTCAGAGTTGTTAATTAATGCTCGGCTGATTAAAGTCAAGACGAGAATGGTCCAGATAGTTTCCCATGAATTTTTAACATCAGGGCCTCTCTCGAAACTCAATTTCCCGCCGTTCCGGAGGAAGTGGTGTTACAAGCAGACAGACGCGCGCAGATTTTAGTAGTATAAGATGAGTAGACTTGTTCTCCGGTTTTTTTTTTAATCGTTTCTTCACTTAGAGGGAACTTTATATGGTGGTATTCCTTATTTCAAATAAAAAGGCATTGCCAGAAATATGCTCCTCGCAGATGACGTATTCCGAGTGCAGCGCCACTAATTTGCGTACAGCAGTTTTACTCAGCTACTCTTACTTGGCAATATATTCAAATTTTACACGATTTAGCTTATTTTTGAGGATTTATCGCTATTTCTGTGATTTTTCCTTAATTTATGATAACCAGTGTATATTCTGAACAATAGTAGAATCTCAGTTATCTGGCGTATGGTGTTGAGATTTAGTCCGTTCGCACTGTTGCTGGAGAAATATTTATTTAGTAATTGCGAATAAAGTACCATTTCCAAGTTATCTCTTGTTTATCCAAACTACCCAAATATTTTAAGTAGCTTAGTTTGTTACGGTAAATGTTAGAAACTGCATGTTATTGGAGCTAAAACTAAAAGTGTTAAAAATTGTTTTATTTTTAGCATATCTGCAAAACTAAATTTGAAATCGAATTTCTGAATTAATCTTTGCTTGCGATTGCCTTCTGTAAAACAACATTACTTCTCTTTCAGATGGTCATCATTTGACGGCGGCGCCTGACAACTGTTCAAACGAGTATGGATGATGTCAACAGATCTCAGCGCAGAGCGCAATTATCCAAAATGATAGAGGAGAAACTGGATCTCATCGCTAAACTCCGAAAAGACTTGGAACAGAGGAAGAAATCAGTAGGGTAAGGCTAATTTTTACATCCTGATCGCTTTATGATAAATAAATTTCAGATGCTAAAACAACTATTATTATTTTCTCCTTTCGTAACTTCCTAATGAAAAACACTCATTAGATTCAGGCAGAATTCCTCTATTACTCTCTTTCACCGTCAAAGAAAAAGATTTTAATCCATCTTAAAAACAAATTATCTCCTAGGGACTACTCAAGCGTAAATTCGCCAGGTAATCCTCAAGCAGCAATTCTAAAGTAACATTCATAACATTTATTAAATTACTTAAACTGTGCTTGAGTTAATGACTATAAAGCTGTCTTCTGCTATTATGATTGCAAATCCGTTTGCTAGCTTTAAAACTTAATTTTTACAAACCATGATTTCCCAGGTACTTATATCTGTTTAAAAGTTTAAATATCTCAGTGCATTTCCCGTTGAAGAGATCGTATATCTTTCCTCGAATCGTCCATAGTTCCATTATTAGTCCAAAGGGATTTAGTCCCGAAGGACTATTACTTTCGTTTTGCGATTTTGCGTTGATTCACTCTGAATGCCCGATTCACTTTTCAAATTGTTGCCACTAAATGTTATCGCTCTACATTAAAGTTTAAAAAATGAAAAATCTGCATAAATGTATGCATGTTTCTCGCATTGTGATAAAACCTAGAGCCATCGAATTTTGAATGACGTAATCCTACTGCGAATATGGGCATCTGGAAGCCCTAATTTTGAATTTGAAATTTGCTTTATTATCGATTTTATGTTTTGTAACATTTCAACGAATTTCTGATTAACAAACTAAATGATTTCAAAGCGAGCAATGGCAACACTGTACGGAAAAAAAAACACATTTTTATCTCCAGCGCACGAGACTTACGGAAATTCTAAAGATATGTTCATTTTAAAATGATTTTGCGATATTGATTTTGAACTGAATTTTATGGTTTGAGTACGTAGTACATGATATTTAATAAAAAAAAGGTAGCACACGAAACGTTAAAAAAACGCGCCTTTGGACGTAATTTAAAATCTGAAATCTTTCAGATTTTTTTTTAGTAATAAATAAGTATTGGAAATTTCTGTAAATATTAACAAATTGTTTAATTGCATTTTTGTTTTTATGCATTGTTGTAATTAGTGCGTAATTTTATTTATTTATTTGCTTAACTATTGATTTCAGGATAATCATTTTAGGATATTGTTACGAATTTCACATTTATTTGGCTATTTATTTAGAATTGTAATTAGATTTGCTTCATGTTGCCTTAGCAACGCAGACGATTTTTGAAGAAAAAGCTACGTCAAAAAATAAATAAATAAATAAATAACAATAAAAATAAAAGAGCGCGTGCATTTAATGCTTAATAAATAAATATCTCGTAATTACTGTTGCCATCCAGAAAAATTTAGAGAAATCGTGTTTGTTCTACTGATAATTAAAAAGCTTATAAAAGCCGAGGGGAAACAGCTCATCTCAGTTAGTTGCTGTTGTTGCTGTTATACTTGTAGCTGTAAAAAAAAGCGAACTGCTGTTTGTTTACTTAATGCTGTATTGATTGTGGCGATTTCGCTGTGAGATAGAACTATTTTATCTGTTTAGAACT
>KK122282.1:0-29440 GCA_000611955.2 Stegodyphus mimosarum
AAAACAGACCGATGTGCACATGGTCAGCAATGCCGAGATAGTGCAATTCTCTGATGTTTTTTTTAAGTTAAAACGGGTCGCTGTGTACATGGCCAATGGATTGTAAACATCGTGTAAAAAATAGCGCCAAAAATATTGCTAAAACGCAGCCAAAAATCCGTGCACTCCACTACCAAAGTAGCACCAAAAATTTATTCTTGCAACATACTACCTCCCAAGCACAGTACTGTATGTTTCATTTCTGAGAATCATCTTTCACCCTTACCTACAGCAAAATGTAGAAATACCAAAGTAACTCTTTATCATGTCATATTTTAATATAGTTAATTTAGTTAAATCCTTAATGGATTGCAATTTTTAAATTCGGTTATGAAAATGTTTGTAAATAATAACAAGTATATTTCAAATGAATTATTAAAACCTTTGTTGCATTTTTTCAATACATTTAAAACGCTATAATGATTTCACTTTTGTCAATGATAACTTTAGAGGTTCAAATATAAAAAATTGCTTGCGATTTTTATCATTCTACTTTACCTGTTTCTTTGCGTATTTCAAAAGCAGAATTGAAGTTGTAAAAGTTTACAATTGGGTGCCCCTTGTTGTTTGGCGATTCTGTTTTGATGCCAAGATCGGCGCCAATAAGACACAATTTCAAGATGGCCGCTACACAAAACCAAAACAAGAAGTCGAAGAATTTCCCAAACTCCGTGTCCATGTACACATCGACCTATTTTCACTTAAAAAAAACATCAGAGAATTGCACAAACTAGTCATTGCACATTTCGACTTTGTCCATGTGCACATCGATTTATTTTCAATTAAATAAATCAAGAAGCTAAAACCATGTTAAAACTCTCATGGTAAAACAGAAATGGGGTTTCATCGCCAAAACTGAACCCAATTTTTCGCCAAAAAACAAGGGGCACCCAATTCTACACTAGAGCGGAAGTTATTACTTTAAAAGATCAGAACGTCTAACGTATTCATATTTACGTATCAATTTTTACATTATTTACAAATTACATTAAGCGAATAAAAATATAAAAATTTTGATATTTCTGTACACAATAATGAAAAGTATTTGAAATGATACCAAAAATAACTAACTTCTGAAAATCAAAACAATGTAATGTTTACTTAAATACAATACAATCTTGCTTAGCAACAAGTAGAGAGCTGAGGACTTTGGCGAACGCCGTTTCTTCCCATAAATTACCCAAATATTTTTCAAATGAAACAGAGAGTTAAAAACAGAATAAATTTATAGAAAAGTGTCTCAGAAATTTGTCAATAAAAGGACAACAATCATTCATTAAAATAAACACTTCTCCATGCCTTTACAGATCTCCCCATCCCCATACGAAATTAACATGTAAACAAATACATTTGCACGACTGGTCGGAATGCGCAGACATCACAAAAGTGTCTCTGCGCAACCAGTCGGACAGTTAGCTCTTCCACTGTGTGTCGGCTAACCGTCCGACGTCGGACAGGTAGACACAGCCAATCTTGGATCTTGATTTTGCTGCTGGCAGTCAACTACTAAAGAATTATAACCAGTACATAAATATTATGCCAATGGCCATCAACAGTACAAGTTTAAATTAAAGGTGTTTAACACCACGCACAGAGGCGAGGTCAATAATTGAGTTATACTCGTTAATTAATAATTTTTGTAGTTGATGAACAATTGTATATAGCAATTCATGTGCACGCTATATGCATGGCGTCCAGAGATGAAGTGAGATCTAAGTAAGAGTAAGAGTGAGATCTAAGTAAAAGGCTAGGCGATGCAAGTCACATGACGCGTGCAAGTAAAGTAATTGGTCCTTCAGTCCGATGAGGAGATTTGAGTAAAATAACCTTTTAAGTATTTGAAGATGAGAAATATCTACAATAATAGCTTGTGGATGGGATCCTTTGGTTTCTTTAGTAATTTGGATGACTTATTGATATGTTAAATATCAGAAGTCATTAAATAATGTAAATAAATCTTAAAAATTTTTGGTTAAATAAAAAAACAAAAAAAGCAAAGTCCTATCTTTACAAGAGATAATAAGTCCTATCTTTGCAAGTAAAATATATACACACGCAGTTCTGAGTAACATTAATGATGCGAAGTTTACGAGAAATAATGTGATACAATATATACATTACCACCATAACGCATTATGGTGGATAGTTCGAGGTCTTTTAACGGTATATTCTTCAGAGGATCATATTCTGTGAGGCTTCTGATAGCTGTATATGGACAGTTTTCCATTTTTTCAAACAAATTATGAGCACTTATGAGAATTTGATCATGCATCGGGTAGATATTGAGATCACTATGAATTTCAGCATTTCTATTATACCATGGTGCCCTTATTATGTTTCTGAGAATTTTATTTTGTAAAGCATTAATCTTTTGCCTTTCGGTTTTACTGGCAGCAGCCCAGGCAGGGACCGCATATAGGATGATTAGCCGAATAAGAGTGACATGCGAGGTTCTCTTCGTATGAAGATTTAATTTTGACTTTCTGACTATTAATAAGTAGATGGACATGAAAGCAGCATTTGCCTTATTTAAGATATACCGGATATGGGTCTTGAAGTTGAGAGCTTTATCGATGTGGACTCGTAAATATTTGTAAGAATCAACAACAGGAACTAGGGAATTATTAATGGTGATATTGTAATTAACAGGATAATTTTTCTTGTAACGTCTAAAGAGAACTATGCAGCACTTTGATGAGTTGAGAGATATTTTCCAATCTTGGCAGTACTTTTGTATGATATTTACTTGAAGTTGTAACTTGTCCAGAGCGTGCTGGGGACTTCTGGAGCTAGTAAGTATAACTGTGTCATCAGCATACTTTAGGATATTGAAGGAGAATGGTGTTGGAATATCATTAATAAATATTGTAAAAAATATTGGGCCTAAAACGGACCCTTGTGGGACGCCAGTGAAAATAACTTTTTTGCTAGATAGAGTATCTCCTGAACTGACTTGAAAGGTTCTTCGCTTTAAGTAGGAGTAGATGAGTTTGATAAAGCTATTTGGCATTAAGAAGTTAGAAAGCTTTTGTAGTAAGCCTGCATGCCACACTCGATCAAAGGCTTTCTCAAAATCGAGGAAGCGTGCAGCTACTCCATTCTTTTTGATAAATTCCTGTGCAATGAATTCTATTAGGTCGAGAATCTGATGGGCAGTACAGTGTCCTTTTCGGAATCTAAACTGATTTTTATCAATTAAATACAGTCTTTCAAGATGTTTCGTAAGCCGAGCACTAAGAATTCGTTCGAAAACCTTTCTCAGTGCCGGTAAAAGACTTATAGGACAATAATTTTTAACGTTTTTTGGATCCTTTCCAAGTTTCAAGATAGTGGCAATAATAGAGTGTTTCCACTGAGATGGGAAATAGCGTAGCCGAATACACGAGTTAAAGACATTTGTTATTAAAACGATGCATCTATTGGGTAGAGCTTGAAGGGCTTCATTAGAAATTGAGTCGTAACCTTTAGCTTTTCTCTTCTTTAAATTCTTAATTATTGTCTTAACTTCCTGAGGAGATGGAATTAGTATTCGGTCTATTGAGTATGCTTTTGAGTGAGAAAGTAATTTCCTTTTCATGTTCAGAGGTTTCTTCAGGATGTTTATCGAAAACATTTCTAAGTTCTTCGGCATGTAATTCGGCGATATCTTCTTGAGAGTGAAATGTTTGACCCATGTGATTAATAGAATGCGTCTGATTGGCTGAGGGTTTTCGCAGTGATCTAGCAATTTTCCAGATTGTGTCCGGCGTTAAATCAATGTTTTCAAGTAAATTATCCCACATTTGGGATCTATAATTTGAAATTTCTTCTTTTACTTGTCTATTAAGATAATTAACTTGCCATTTTCATTAGGATCGCCGGTAATTTGCCACCTTTTACAGTGTCTGTTACTCTCCTTGATGATGTTTTTAATATTTTTAGGGATGCCCTAGGGGTTCTTTTCTTTAACACAATATGTAGAATTTTTAATGGCGGTTTGCATCTTGCTATTAAGTTTTGAGATTTCATTTTCTATGTCACTACAGTGCTGCATTGTAGCGTGGCTATTTATGGAATTAAGTTGTTCTGCGTACATTTGCCAGTTGATTCTGGTTGTTGCTTTGGGAAGAGGTGGGTAAAAACCATAAAAATCGAAAATGACAGGAAGGTGGTCTGAGGATAATTCGTTAAAAACTTCTAAATTAGGGATATTGGGTAAGTTTTTTATCAATGCAATGTCAAGTATATCTCCGCGTCCGTTCGAAGCATAATGCGTGGGTTGCTCAGGAGCAATAAGTTTTATGTCATTATTTAAGATATAATTTTTCAGTATATTCCCGTTTCTGTTTGGTGCTCTACAGTTCCATGATAAATGCTTAGAGTTTAGATCTCCAGCAATGACTATGGGATAATTACGGCTTGTGAGTAAATCCAGATTTCTTGAGTTAAGACTATTTGATGGAGGGTTATATACAGAAATAAATAGGTACGGTTCGCTGAAAACAGTATATATGAGTGCTGCAACATTTTCTATAGTACATGAGCTATTGATATTATATTTAGTGGCCTTAATGTGACTTTTAACGATGATGGCATTTCCGCCGCCTCTATTATGAGATCTGTCCTCCCTGATGACATTGTAACCATGTAAACGAAACTTGTCACTGGGACGACTATGCGTTTCGTTAACAAGCATTATATCTATTTTACGTTTGTTAAGGAAGTAAAGAATTTGGAGTTGTTGATGTCGTATACCGTTCGCATTGAAATAACTAATTTTTAAAAAGCTGTTTGTAGCTGAAATAAAATTTCTAAAACATTGAATGGGTTTAAATTTCAGAGTTTAAATTAGTAAAATATTCTATGACAGACATGCTGACTTCTAATATATCAAATATTGTTTTAGCTGACTTGAATTTATTCAGGAATTCCTTAACTTGCATAAATTGCAGCTTTAACCATTCAAAGAAATTTAATTCGTTGGGTTTCGATCCAGGTATAGTTTTCTCTGTGCTGATTGGTTTGTTCCAAGGAGAGGCAGTCCGTGGGATTTTCTACGGCTTATTGTCCTGACCAGTGCCGGGAAGATTAGGGAAATCTTCAGCATTATGTTTGTAATTTTGAGTTTTCTTTGCGTCTTTTTGTGCTCTAAAAGCTTCAATCTGTTTTTTAACATTAAAAGGATGTTTTGAACAACCCTTGAATGATGAAACGTGATTTTCACCGCAAAGGGCGCAAACTGGAGGTTTATCTCTGTCATTTGTTGTCTGTTTACAGGTATAAGTTTCGTGTGGTTTTGCACATTTAAGGCATCTGGGTTTATAATTACATTTATACCGAAAGTGCCCATACCTCTGCCACCTATGGCACTGAACGGGACCTGGGCGAGATTTATAAGATTCAAGGGCAACATCTAGGCCTCTAATTTTTTAACTTGATATATTTTCTTGCCTTCCTTATTTCACAAAATTTTTAGGTATTATCACAATACATTTCTTTATTGATAGTTAATTGATTTTTGCATGTGTTGCAATTTAATTTTTTTGCCCACTGTATATGCACAGTAGCCTCCAAGATAAGTTAATATAGATAAAACTGTTGTTAACTGTGACATATCACTTTCTTGCACATGAATTGAAGTATTTACATCGTCTTCTTGCCATAAATCTTCCCACACATTTTCAATGTCAAATTTTTTTAACACATAGCTTCCCATACACACTTGAATTAAGGGGGAAAGAATCCTGCAGTCTAAGTTTGGATTCTGGTTCAAATACTTGCCGTATAGAAACGCTGCACTGTGAACCGGAAAGCATTCGGTATTTGCTAAAGCGATCTTCCAAACAATCAGTTTGCACCTTCTCAGTTAAAAAAATATTTGAATTTTAATTCATTTATGCAGTAATTTGCCATTTCTAATAAGGCATGTGTGGTATGGGTAAGAGCTGAGTAAATTTTTGTTGAAGTACCAGTTTTATTACCTGAATCCTTCCAGATGTCCAACTAGTGAATAAATTTATTCAAAAATATTACATTTTCATCATATGGCGCCAGCGTTAGAAGGCTCATAAAAATATTTCTAAGGTGCATTCCTTTCGATGGAGTTTTCAACTACGCGCCACCACTTGTAAATTAAATCAACATATGAAGAAGTTTCTTTATAAAAACCGAGATCATGTCTCTCCAAAAGTCTACGAATCACGTTATCATTAAATACATTTAAAACACGTTTTAAATGTATTTAATGGTAATTAATTAGATGGATTAAATTAGGTGGATTTAGAGCTTTTAGTGACAATCCGTAACTGAATTTAATCAAACATAAATGCACCAAATGGTGCAGTTTTTTTTAAAGTGATGTTGTTTGTATTTGCAAATAAACTGCTTCATCAAATTTTGGGTAAAACATGCATTGGCTATCATTGCGCTGTTGTTCCGGATGCATTTCAGTATATGTACCGCATCAATAACAAAAAACATAAGTCGATTATTGTCAGAGAGATGCGGATACTTATTTTTGGTGGGTTAGCAAAAAAAGATAATGCTTTTTTATTAATAGAATTATTGCCACTCACAACATTAATGACAGAAAAAACCGATTTTTTCTAATCTAAAATGATTTTTTTCAAAACAGAATGTAATTGCTCTGCTGTTATGCTGTTCACTTGCACTATATGAACAACATTTTTGTAGCTTGAAAGAATGCTTCTTATCATAAACACATGAGCTCTCGTTGCAGCATTTATGTTCAAATGCTATTCCAACTCATTTACTACCTTTATAGTCGAAATACGGTTTTAAGTGTATTTCGTCTATCATCACTGGCACAATCTTTTAAACTGGAGCTTTTTTCACTCACATACTTCAGAAAAATCACATTTAAACTGCTCCTTTAATGGACTAGTATTAAAACCAGCAGATAATTTTCTGATGGTTGTAGGATGAGGAAAAATCAAATTCTCTAAATGCCTGAGGAATTTATAAGCGTGGGTTGATATGGAATACATTGTTGCAAAAATCAATGTTTACGGAGAATAACGTCTCTGCTCTTTCTGCAACTTCGAAAGATGTAGCTGCCCTAGAAGAAATGCCAAAGTATTACCTTTAGACGCGCCTTCCATATTTTCTACTATTTGTTGTACGAAACTTATTATATCATCAGAAGTTTCTTTTGCATTTAAATTTTATACGTATTCCAGGATTTTAAGTATTTTAAGAATGCTTTCGGAATGGAATGGCAATTTATATCGAGCACATGATTTTATTTCAATTTCATTTGCAAATGCTGTCAACTGAAGATCTAAATTTGCCACCACTGAACGCAATATTCTTGGTGCCGAATGGGTAGTAGTAATATTTGCAAATATTGTGCAGTGTTCAAATTTTAAAACTGTCCGATAAGCAGGAATATAGTGTTCATTCAGGCATTTCTGGAATTCAACATAGGTTGAAAAAAATCTATCTGCTGTCTTCTTTTTCTTTAAGTACTTTACTTTCTTCAATGGCTGACAGCAACTGTTCGTTTTCCGTACAATAACGCTTTTGACTTGGTGTTTCTCTCTCAGAATGTTGCACTGTTAAGTATGATGGGAAACTTGGAAAAATTGACGGTATAGCATTGTTCTTTAGCCTTACGCTTTGTAAACGAACGATAATATTTTCCCATGTTTACTCATCGTTGTTTCTCTTCCAATATCACATTCTCTGAAATGATGTTCGCAAGCCTGAAACATAAAAGGAAGAAAAAAATTACTACTTTGTATTTAATTGCATGATGAAGATATTTTATTAATTTCCTTCATTTGGAATTTTTACTTCTTTATTATACAAAAAATTTCTGTCTAAAGCATCAGGAAAATATTATAACTTGGGAAACAAGCAAACTCGTCCTGGGCTAGAGTTTTGACTATTGATTTCAAGGTGATCAAATTCAAAGTCCTCTTCATTAGGTACAACTTTCTTTCTTTCTTTTTTTTAATCTGAAGAGAAGTGCTCTGTTTCTGATCCCTCTTAACATAGATAAATTTCGTTCAAAATATAAACCAAATTAAGGTCGCCCTTTTGCTAGTTTTAAATTTTCATGGAGGCACCCCCCTCGCTTCATGAGAAATTGCGTCCTAATTAAGATACTTATATCAAAATCATGGGACACGCATTTGCAGTCGAATGCAGCAAACCACATCGAAATAGCATCATTAGTTCTCAAGATATTTCGATTAAATGTGCGCAAAATGACTTTCTAGGCAAGAAACGCAATTTACGCATATCCAGATGAATATCTTGGGATCGGATAATAGTCCGACTTTGATGTGGTTTGCTGCGTTCGAGAGCATTTTGGTGCCTCAACCTATTGGTGTCAAAACATTTTCGGGATTCTTCGACTGGAACCGGGAAAAACAAGGAGAACCGGTTTCTGAGGCAAATTTTGGTCCCGATTTTCTCGTCTTTGGATATTTTACTTTACGAAAACTACATAAATTGTAATATTTTGCTACTTCGCAATCCTCTCAATCACTGGGCAGAAGCTGTTTTTGCGAAATTGCGTACTTTTTTAGACATTTTATAACTGGATGCATACGTTTAGAATCAATATTTGAGAAAATTGCTCTACAGAAGCTTTTATCGAACACTCTTTATTATATAGTAAACAAATTAAAGTAAATTTTTCCTTTTTCCATATCTTGTGACAAAACTCGAAAACTGATGTTCAGCCTGCTTTCATAATTTCACCCAAGAGAAATACCTGAAATTATTTTAGAAAAATTGTTTCACACGGGAGCGAATACCAAAGTATTTAAAATTTTCTGTTCTCGGGAATCGAGCACAGGATGTAATTAAAAACGTTCAATAACTTTCCTTACTCAACTTTCAGTTTTGGCGAACGGGCTGGCTTCTTGGAAATTTTCGTACTTTCTCATGCGTAACTTGGATACGAGCCAGTTTCCCTTAAGAAGTCCTCCACGAAAACATTTCTCCCCTTAGGCAGATAGCCTTACTGTCTGTAACAAGTTACGTTTCTCGCCGAGAAAGTCATTTTGCGTTTCTCGCCGATAAAGTCATTTTGCGCACATTTACTCGAAATATCTCGAGAACTAATGATGCGATTTCGATGCGGTTTTCTGCATTCGACTGCAAATGCGTGTCCCATGATTTTGATATAAGTATTAATTAGAACGCAATTTCCCATGAAGCGGGGGGGGGAGTGCCTCCATGAAAATTTAAAAGTAGGCAAAAGCGCAACCTTAATTTGGTTTATATTTTGAACGAAATTTATCTAAGTTAAGAGGGATCAGAAACAAGTAATCCAGGCTAGTCTTACTCAGCCATCAGCTGCTATGCAATTAGTCAACTAATGTTCTGTAAAATAAATTGAAATAGAAATGTATAAAAAGTTAGTTTATTTGAATGTACACTCACGTTTGTGAAAATTGCAACACCAAGAAGGAATCGTCATAATTGAATGCAATTTAATACACAGTTGAGTGGTAGTGGTACAAATAAATGACTAAATGTTCAAAGCAAACAAACAAGAACAAGAGATCAGAATCAGTATTTTGTGTGGCCACCACGCGCCGCAATAAGTGCTGCTACACGACGTGGCATGGAGTCAAACAAAGTTTGAATGTCTGACTGAGGAAGAGCATTCCATATCGTTTGTACGCGTACCCAAAGTTCGTCTGCAGACGCAACAGGACGAGGATCACGAGCAAGACGCCGACCAATGACATCCCACACATGTTCAATTGGCGACATATCCGGGGAACACGCAGGCCAAGGAAGAAGCTGTACCTGCTGCGCTGCAAAGAAGGATTTAACAATCCGAGCAGTATGAGGGCGGGCATTGTCCTGTTGAAATACAGCGCCTGGCAAGCTTTGAAGGAAGGGAACAGCTTCGGGCTGTAGAACTTCACGGATATACCGGTTGCTGTTCAGATTGCCCACAATTCGTAGCAATTGAGATCGTCTATGATATGCTATGGCGCCCCAGACCATAACTCCGGGTGTTCGTCCACTGTGGCGTTCGATAATGCACTCCGGAAGGTGGCGTTCACCGGCATAGCGTCTGACACGAATGCGGCCATCATGGTACCACAAATTAAAGCGGGATTCGTCAGAAAACACGACATGCTGCCAATCAGCACGCCAGTCTCTATGCTGATTGGCCCATTGTAGCCGCAGGCGGCGATGGTCGTGCGTTAGGGGGATCCTGTATAAAGGAGTCCGTGCGCGCAGTCCACACTGCAGCAGACGTCTACGAATTGATGAAGCACACAATGAAACACCTGTAGCTATTGACCACAGTGCTGCCAATTGTCTAGAGGAAGCTGTACGGTCCGTCCGCGCCATGCGGACCAGGTGTCTATCATCGCGAGCTGACGTCACATTTCGGGGTCCACTCCCGGATTTCCGAGTTGTCCGACACTCGTCCGTCCACTGCTTCCAAACGCGCATCACTGTGCTGCTGTTACGCTGCACACGAGAGGCTACTGCACGATACGACAATCCAGCTTCACGAAGGCCGATGATTCTCCCTCGTTCAAACTCTGTAAGTTGTTCAAATCTCGCTCTCTTTCGTCGACGAGGCATAAGTACAGATTGAGTTAACGTTTACCACTAGCAGATAACCACCGATAACCATACACTCCTCGCTACAGCCGTCTATTTATTCGGATCCATCAGCCGTTCAGAGGGCGCTGCTCAGCATACGCATGCGCTACGGATTTGCAATTCTAATCATTTGCATATCATGCGCTACTTTGCATTTCCTGAAAATTTCAGCTCACTCGCGTAAGTCCTTCATGGTGTTGCAATTTTCACAAACGTGAGTGTAGTAAAGTACACAAAGGCTTTTTTCCAAAGGGAAGGGATGCCTTCATGGAGGACTTTCTATAAAAACTGGCTCATATTCAAGTTACGAATGAAGAAACCACAGAAACTATGCAGCCAACCCTTTGGCTTGGGATCGAACCTGGATCGAAGGATCTTAACCACAGTTATTCAGCGGTCTTAATCATTCGAAATGCATAAAAGCATTTTAATTTAATTAAAGCATTTAATTTAATTAAAGCGTTTAATTTAATTTTAATCTGCGATACATTTAATTTCACTCAAACTTGTACATTGAAGTTCCAATGGTTGAAAAATAAGGTTCTCTTCAGGGAATTGAAAAATTATTTTTCAGGAAGGAAAGTAACAAGATGCAAATTTTAATAAATCAGGACTTTTTTAATGTTTATTTATGATAGCTTTTATCGTCAGCTTTATCAGCCGCATTTCTGATTCGTTAGGTTTTTCGAAGCAGACAATATAAAAAATCAAAGATGCCTTCATCGGGGTTCGAATTCCGGGCATTCTGATGGTAGCCGGATGTACTTTCGAACTATAGTATTGCTTTAATTAAGAAAATACTAGAGCTGATGGGAAGAAGAAAATTAAGAAGAGGGAAATTTTCAGCAAATATATATATTTTATAAAAAATTATACATAGTTGAACAAATTTGTTTAAACAATTTACGGTATAAATATTTTCTTAAGGTTAAGCAATACATTTTTTGCTTTCAAGAAAGGTACACTATTTTTTTTACTTTATTTTATTTTATTCATTTATTTTGTAAATTTTTGAATAATTCACATTTGTGAGCTAAATAATTTTGTAAAATTAACATCATTTCTGTTTGTATGACTACCTGTTATACTGTCAGTCTATTAGTCTGCAAATTAACTAGTCCTTTATTCATGTCTTAAAAATAGTAGTTAATAACAATTATGATAAAGGAGATTTAGACTGGTGCTATTTCCATATAAAATTCAACATAAAATTTAATGTAAAATCCGCTATTCTAGGATTTCTCGCTTTAGCCCTATATTTCGAACGTGTCCTTTTAATTATATATTTTATTCGGCAGGCTTCTCTTCTCTACTATCTTATTTATATGTCTCATATACATGCCTGATGAAAAGAAAATATCATAAAAATCTAATTCCTCAAAGCAGCAAAACTGGATTAAAAATCAACTGATGCCTGGAATGTGGCTTTATTGATGTTCAAAATATAGAAAAAGAAAAGAGAGAGGGACACTTGGTAATTTTTCTTGCAAATACATTTTCAGGGGAAAATTTGTGGCAGGGGAAAAGATGATTGGAGACTCTCTGATTCCTTCGCCGGACAATGTTGCCAGATCCAATAATGTATCTGTTAAAACTGATTTATACTAGAAAAGAACAATTTATTTGCGCATAAATAGTATAATGATAGGCTTATGATACAGGGTGATAGGCTTATGATAATATGTCCTGTAAGGTATTTTATTTTATTTCAAGTATTAGTTGATTTATTTTAAAACGAAGAAAAATTTCATCGGAATTAATTATTTATATTAAACAAAATAGAATAATTCAAGGGGAAAAATTTATTTTCCAGTGACCCTAGATAAGGTACTATCACAGTACAGTGGAATATGAATGCAGTAAATTCTTCCAAGGAAACACTTTCTGAAAATGATCAATATTTGGAGGACCAGAAATTAACATTAGTTCTATAAAACTATGACCTTCACAGAAAATCAAAATTGGCTGGATCAAGAGTGGTTGTCTTATAGAGTACTCACTATGTTTGTTCTGTGATGTCCCTTTAAATGCTATTTGGTTAGTTTTAAAATGAAATATTTTTAGAATTGTTACATACTGTTTGAGAAAAACAGAGGTTTCCTAATTAAAATTCTGTAAAACAATTCAGTATTAAGTTCGAAAGACAATTTTTATTTATTTATTTACTATATACATTAATACACTCTATAACAAAAAAAAAAATCGACACGCCAAGAAGGAGTTGTCCGATGGAGACAAAAACTTGTGGTTAGGAAGAATATGTACAGAATAGAAGAGGATTAAAATCTCAGAACAATTGAAGGATTTATTTCAGAGTTGTATAGTTACAAAGTAACGAGCTCAGTAAGGTATTGACCCACCTCTAGCCTGGATGCAAGCTGCCACACGGGGTGGCATACACTGATAAAAACTCTCGGATGGTCTCCTGCGGTATTTCTTGAAAAATTTGCTCCAATTGTCGGGATAGATCATCAACATTCCCTAGTAGATGCAGTCGCCTTCCCAACATATACCAGACATACTCGATGGGAGATGCAGTCGCTTTCCCAACATATACCAGACCGTTCGTGTACTTCGTCTCATATGTCGAGCGAGTTTACGATCTGCCTGGCCAAGGAAGTGTTTGACAAGCTGTAAGCATAGCAACGCGTGCCGTATGTGGTCTGGCATTTTCTTGATGCAAAATAAGGCCAGGGTTCTGCAAAAGGAAAGGCAGCAAAACAGGTCTCATAATGTTGTTGACGTACCGCTGTGCTGTAAGTGTGCCTCTAATGACGACCAAAGGCGTCCGGCTGTCAGGGAAATGGCACCCAGACCATAACTTCTGGTTGAGGGCCTGTGTGGCGTGCAATAGTGAAAGCAGGATCACACGTTGATCTGAGTGTCTCCAGATACATCTTCTATGATCGTCACGACACAGTTGGAATCAGGATTCGGCGTTAAAGACTATACGTTCCCAGTCAGCATCATTGCAAACTGATCGAGCCAAGCACCACTGTAATCTTGCTCGACAGTGTGCAGACGTGAGTGGCAGGTTGTGTAACTGTCGTTAAGAACGTAGATTTCGCTCTATCAGCCGTTTGTTAATGGTCATGGTGGACACTTGTGTGTGGGTTGCACGTCTGATAGTTGATAGCGATGAATTAGACGCTGTGACAGCTGATCTGGCCATCACTCTGTCCTCCCGATCTGTTGTGGTCCTAGGTCGACCGCTACCATCATGAAGCTGAAATCTGCCATTGTCCACCCACTACTGTCAGCATCTTCTAATCGCCGCATCACTTCGACTCATATTTCGAGCGATTCTCCGATTTGCCCAACCTGCCTCTTTCAATCCAGTGTTACGGCCTCTTTCAAAGTCTGACAGTTGCTCGTATGAGCTCGAACGCTGCGGCGAGGCATTTTTTTAGTCTTTGAAAGGTATCCTAAATCGTAATGCAACAGAAATTTTTAACAACAGTTTAAGAAAAGCTCCTTATATACATCTGCTGGATGCGCAGTTCTGATGCGCTGGAGATCGCACTATTCAATCATTGGACACCAAATTTTAATCATTTGCATATTTGGTCAAAAAATTTATGCATAAAATAGTTCAAAGCAAGCGGATGATTCCTTCTTGGTGAGTCGATTTTTTTTGTTATAGAGTATAATTTTTCCCTTTTTAATGTTAAAAACGTTTTGTTTGGGTAGGAGAGATATATATAAATTTCGAAAACTGATGCTAAAAATACTATAAAAACCAATGTGTACTCGAGGTGTTTCCTCTTTGTGCAAAGGAAGATTTAAAAATTTTTCTTTGAAGTCATGGAGCAAAGATTATCCTGTATTATTGATAGATAGTTGAGTTCCGTAAAAAATAGTAATAAAAGAAAAAACATTGTAAAAGAAGTGTAAAACAGAACTATACATTTGATTGATATCGATGATTTTATTGCTCTAAAAAGTTTTATTTAAAGTTAATTTTTTCCTTAACTGTATAATGAAAACCAAGGATGTATAATGAAACCAAATACGCACCGGATTTTAATGACATATGCATTTTTTGTATCATTTAAACAATGGAAAATTAACAGCGTAGTTTTAAAATTTTATTAAAAATAGTATAAATAATTAAAACGACTAAGAATCAAAATGTAGTCCAAAACTTACGGAGCGATGGTGACTCGAGATGTGATGATGTCAGAGGTCATATGACTATATATAACTGTGACGTCACAAAAATCACGTGACTCTGATGTAATATGTGACTTTCTGCTTCTTTTCGATTCTTCTTCTGCTACTATAGCCTGCAAATTTCTGGCAGCACTGTCGCCTGGAATTATTCATCAAAACGAACGAACACAATCGAACGGCAGGGTTCAACAGCCTATACGCTAAAACTCCAGTTGGCCGTCCTGGCGCTGTGCAAGAGTTTTATGTTGCATGCAATATATTGTAGTATAAATACGCAATGGAGGCACTGAATATACATTACAGCAAACATAGCATAATTATAGTAATAAAATAAGCTGTTATTAATTAGCGCTTACTTACATTATTACTAAACGGCTTTTACTACTAAACACATTCACGGTTTGCGTAGTTTCGATACATTCGTATGCTGACTGCTATATACCTCACATAATAAATAGGAAATACCAAATATTGTTATATCACTGAATGCATAATATTAAGTTGCATTAATCAAAACCCAAACTTAGACCTCTAACTCATCTGTGAAATTCTCTTCCAAGAATGTGCCACTGATAACGGCTTCCAGGGTCTCTTCAAACAATGCCCACTGTCACATTTCAAGCTATGGACTAATTTGTGAAGAGTATTTTCCTCCATCGCTCTGAGTTGAAACGCATATGCCCCCAAAGCAATTCCCTTATATGTCAAGAATTGTGAGGTACACAGATGGTTGGTCGTTTCCAGAAAGGTAGCCTTCATGAAGTCTTCTGCTGATAATCCTTTCCCATAGCTGCAGTAGAGGAAGTCCTGTCCCATCGTGCACATAATAGTTGATATGGGGCATCATCTGTCGTCACAGCTGTGAGCTTTCTTTTACTGAAACTTCTAGAGGGCCGAATCTCGGCCTAAAAGTTGTTGCCAAAGAAATCAGAGGAGGATTCCCGTTTAGCCATTCGGTCACATTTATCTGACTATGCCCCGATTCCAATCTCCCATCAGACCTCCATCGAATTTCTTCCGATAAATGATACCTGGAAAGTGTTTTCACAAACTGGATATTTTAGGTTTCTTGTTCCACAGTTACACCGGAAATTAAAGCCCAGCTTTGAGACATGTGTGTCTAGGCCAGTATCTCATGATGCAAACTGATCGCACCGCAAGTGTTTTGCATACTGGAGCTTTATTCGATGTTGTTTACTTAGGTATCCATCGAGATTTCATGAAAGTTTGCTTATTTTTTTTTGAGTTATTGCATTTTTGTGTCTTTTTCTTAAATTTTGGAAGCTAGTGAACTAGGGCAGATAGCCTTTGAATGCTTTGCTGTGACTACAAACAAACTAATTTTTAGTTAATATAACTCTTAAATTTCATATAAGATAAAATGAAATGTAATTCATTTTAAGAATGATAATAAATACAGTTTTGGAAGCACAGAACACAGAACAGCCATTTATGTGTTGAAATCACTGCTTTATTGATGTACATGAAACATTAAAACATGAAATAATTTTCACAGAAGTATAAAACATGCATCGTAAATTAGATATAATATTAACAACAAAAGACATGTAGCTGCAATTATTCTACTTAGTAAATAAATATGCGGTTTCAAATACGTCCCCCAAAAATAAACTCCAAAGTGAAATTTATGTGACTCCGATATCAGTATTGAAGCAAAAAATAGACACTCACACAAAATTTCATGAGAATGTTTCATAAAGCCATTTAAAGGGAAAAGTTAACAAAAGTAAAAGATAACAAAAATAAAAGTTAACAAAAATAAAATTTTCTACCTTATCTCAGAAGTACAGAAGAGAAATTATTTATGTCTTGTAAGTGAAACGGAAATAAAAGCTGTCACTTAAGAGGAAAAATCTATGCATTAAATTGGAACAATCTACTGTTCTTTGTGAGAATTTAACGCCAGCCTTTTGCTGTTAACATTTCTAAACTTTTAATAAACAGCACGCTCAGTAAGATACTATACATAACACAGCCATACGGGTGTGAATTCTAACATCGTTGAGGTAGGAAACCTATCTTTGACGTTTGACAAAACTTAACGTCTTCGGGAAAATACGTTCAGATATTTAATATGCACAATTGTCATTAAAGAAGGAGGAGTTTTTTTAATATTGTTCTTATAAACAGAGAATACTTTTACTTTTTGAGCACCTTTGGAAGTAGTTTTATCATATAGATTTCTACTAAGCATCAGAATTTGTGAACATGAATGCTTTTCAGAGTGCCCCAAATTAATCTGAAAACAATATTATCAGCTTACTAATATCATGAAATTAATTTCCGAATCAATCTAAGTAAAGGGAAAAAATAGACATAATTATATGAATTCAATCATAAAGTAAAGACATAATATTCAAGTAAAGAAAGAAAACATCAGGGTTAAATTAATATAAATAATAAGTTTGGTATTAACCCCTATGACCTTCTTTATCCTGTTATGAGATTTTTTGTCATTTGGTATATATTTGGTATGTACAGTAAACCCTCGTTAACACGAATCCCAAAGGACTGAAAAATCAAGAGTTTGTGTTAAAAATATTCGTGCTAAATGGGGCTCAAATTATGTTTTTGGAATAGGTTTTTCTACACATTAACCATATACTGTATATAGGAACATACCTAATTACAACAGAGTATTATGTCGTCATAGGAAATACTGCAGTGCTACATTAACTACTATATTGTAACTTGAGAAATTGTATTCAGTGATCATTATCTGGTGAAAAAGTCCTGTATACTGCGCTGTCGCAAACGGGAACGGAAATTCCTGGTAACTTCACGGCCAGCTTGCTTGTGGCTTCCGTAAAACCAGCGGTCAATTCGGATGTCAAGGAAAATGTTCTAAACTGTGCATGCCTTAGACAGTATTAAATATTGTTCTCCTTAGTTCCTTCT
This sequence comes from Stegodyphus mimosarum, assembly GCA_000611955.2. NCBI lineage: Eukaryota > Metazoa > Arthropoda > Arachnida > Araneae > Eresidae > Stegodyphus > Stegodyphus mimosarum. Next base: position 17,719 of record KK122282.1, read on the forward strand.
GGTGACATTTCTTACACCTCAGACACAACTGATTTCACTGGAGTATACACGATTGCATCGTCACCTGCATTAGCAAACTCCTCAGAACTAATATAAGGACTCGAACATCTTAATTAAGAATTATTCAAGATTTAACATTAGTCGTACTGGCTAATGTTTAAAGAATATAAAACACATTTGAATGCAGAATTGCATTTGTTGCTTGAAGTTCATTGTTGACGCACTGACCGCGATTATCGAACAATGTTACTCGTGCTGGCTCTATTTTACAGAATACATTTTATTCTGAGAGGTTTCAATTAAATATGAAAGAACATTTCTGAAATAACAGGAAAAAATATAAATAGCTTAAAAAAGGTTCGTGTTAAATGAAAAAAATCTGATGACACAACGGACTAAAAGACACGTGACAAGCGAAATTCGCGTTAACCGCTGAAACTTCCTTATGATCATGTCCATCGTTGCCGGGATCGAAATTTTGTTCATGTGTTCGTCTTAAGCAACCGAGTGTTCGCCTTAAGCGAGTTCATGTTAAGAGAGGTTACTGTATTATCTTTTTTTAAGAATATGTTGCTTTTTATTTAATTTATTTATCCAAATATTAACTCAATGCGTAAGAGTTCATAAAACAGAGACTTATAAAATCACTTAAGAAATGACATTGTTAAAACTTAATCAATTTTCTTGGTCGGAGTTACACTTTAAAGGCCTTACGTACAACAAAAATGCTTAGATCTTCATGTGCTTTTAAAGTACAGTGATTGTATCAAGCTTAAGTCACATCTGAAGTTTTAGGCTACTTTTCAATATAAAAAGACGTCCCTTGCCACTTCTTGCCTCGACTTTTGCAGCTTCTCTCTATCGCGGTTCTCCTAATGAGGCATTGGCTTCAACAGGAAGAAAAGACGTCCCTTGCCACTTCTTGCCTCGACTTTTGCAGTTTCTCTCTGTCGCGGTTCTCCTAATGAGGCATTGGCTTCAGAGGAGCTTTAGGAAGCTTAAGTAATAAAATGGAATTTTTAGAATGTATATTGTTGAAATCAAGGGTCGAAAGAATTTTGATAAGTGTTAAAAGAATTATTTCCTTACATTTTTAATAATTCAGGTACAAGTTTTAAAAAATATTAATAACCCTTCTTTTTTATACCTTTCAGAAATCTTCATAAAATGTTAAATACATAGGCATTAGAAATCAGCAGCAATGTTTAATATTTTTAACTAGTAAAATAAAAAAGTACTCTAATTTCAAATGAATCATACGGAGCATTAATTATAGAGTTACTATGATTTTTGATTTAAAAGGTGCCTCAGAAGCTGAAAATGATCTGATACTTGAGAAAATACTTCCGAAAGAAGCTGATTTTAATATTAATAATACAATAAACCTTTATTTTAATTCTGGTAATCTTAACCGAATGAAATAGAATTACCTTAAAATTTCTTTGTAATGTAATTAGTGAAAATTTGTGAAAGTATTTCGTTCAAATTAAAACTGTTCTGAGCATAGAAAAGGTATAGCATTTAATTCCGTTCAGAATGAAATTTTTAAAAATGTACTCTTTCATATACTTAATAGTCTGAAGTGTTATATAAAAAGAAGATGTTTATATGTATACTTATATTCACGACGTAATTACAAATTGTATGCTTCCGAACATGACAAAATCTGCGCATCTTAATGGAAAGGGCATCTTAATGGGTGGGGGGTCTGTGTTTCAAGGAAGTGTATCGAAAAAAAACAGTTCGGGCCTCTCTTCGCTTTCCTTCCTCCATGGACCGCACGAATGGCAGAACTTAGGGGGTGGGGGCAAATTTTTGGAGGCATCTTGTGACAGAATTTAGGAGCTTAAAATACCTGGTGCTAGCCCTGACCTAATCTGACAGAACTTAAAGTTTTGTAATCAGGCTTGCTAAAGGGGAAAGTTTTCACAGATAAATCACATCGTATACACTGTAATCATGACCAACATCCAACAAACGACACCGCACTATCTTCGCCAAAATAACTGGATATTGGTGGAGACCAGATTCAGTATCTTTTATAGGAATAAATAGGATAAGGAAAACGAAAGTTTAAGTGGGCGGTTGATTTTTTATCACCCTTGTATAATACATTAATAGCCACTTAGTTTTTCTTAATGTCATAGCTTAGAGATCTTTTCGTCGAAGCTATGAGATCAAGAACTTGAATATATATTTTATTCGAATTTTAAATTCTAATACTAATGAATTCGTCCTCTAATACATTTCACTAAATATTGGTCTACCGCTATTCCTCTGGAACTTGTTCATTGTCATAAGGTTCTAGTCAAATATTTTAATCAAAAATATCGTTTGAGAAACGCATATGTATAGGAAAATGTGATGTAAAAGAGCTCTCTATTCAAAATAACTCAAAATCACTAGAAAAGTTTTTCAGTGGAACTGTTCAATAAATATGAACCTTTTTTCTTGTTGTGTATCATTTTTTTTCTTTTCCTTTGGGCATATAAAGTTAACTATTCAGCGTATTTCTTGACAATAAACAAGTGTAGAAGAAAATTTATGAACCAGAATATAATTCAAATGTGATTAAAATGAAGCGACAGGAAAAGTTGCCATGTTTCAGTTTTTAAATACTTGTGTACGGCTGACTACCAAGGAAAACAGTTTGTGAGCACTGTCAGAACATAACTACGCATAAGTATAATATCTCATAGATGAGATTTTTTTTTAAATTCGAGATTTAATCAGTATAACGTTTTTTTCATTGATATGAATGTTCACTCAATTTCAACAATCCTTATAATAATATATTCCACTTTCTTTTACCCCATTTCTAATTCCTTTATGCTTCATCCATATTTCGCATAAGTCGGAACTTGTGCGTTTGTGCATTTCTTCTTTCGCTCTTTTAATGAAATTTCTTTAAAAATACAGAAAGAAGAAGAACATTTCATACTTTATTCGAGATGTCTCTTTTCATAACAAGCCGCATGATTTTCCACGGCGTTATTCCAAGCATACTTTCGTGAAAAATATCTAGACCAAGAAACCCTTATGAAAATGCTCCATTATTTATGTGGATGAAAAATTAAGAACTGCGCTGCCTTTTCACATGTTGTTGAAATCTTCTGAATAAAAGAAAATTATCTTTATGTTAAGAAGATTTCAATGAAACTATCACTGCTTGCAGACATTTCTTCATACCAGTCTGGAAAACTTTGATGGTATGCTGCTGAGAAGGCACTGGAATATGATGTATATGAATCATTAGTTCCTAAAATATGCCATTCTGCTATTTTTAGATATGAAAATGGCAAACAGAAAAGCAGTTATAATATTAAAATGTGAAACTTGAAGGCTACTTGCTGCAGAATGTTTCCTCTTGCCTTTGAAGATATTTTTGTTTTTCTTATATCCTATGGTACTTTTATTTTTGTTCAAAACTACTTTTGATTTCTTGTCGGGGCCAATGTGAGTTTCAGGTCTTAAAGCATTCCCTGCCAGCATGTTGCGAATTCGAGGCCAAGAACCATTATTGCTAAGAGGCTCCATTCCCATGGCTCGGCATATAGCGCCATAGTGGTCTACCATTTCTAAGGGTGGTGAAACATAACCCTTCTTGAAAGCTGTAAATAAAATCAATCATTAAAAAAAGCTTAAAATTGTATACATTTTAAGCAATGTTATTAAAATATTTTAGGTATGTTAAAACTGTTACAATAAAACTGAAGCAATTATTTTGTATAAAAATGGCCTTTGTTTCAGAATAAACAAAGCATCCACTTAAGAGAATAATTCGTCAAAGGATAAATTATGAAATTTTCTGTTTTTGGATTTTAATTCAATTTTACTTCACAGTATTATTTCCATACACTTTTTATACTTAGTAGCCCTTTCCTGCCTTAGTTTATTCGCGGTATTAACCTTACTAGTTTTACTTCAGCATACTCTTTTCAATCTTTTTATTTGATTCAACTTATACATCACAGATGTAACATGGCTACCAATAAAAACTCAAGACAGTCCTAATAATATCTTTTCTGTATTATATGCTACGAAAGTACTACAGTGCATTCTAATATATTAAATAATGAAAGTACAGCAGCAGAGCTGCATATTCTTAATTTAAGAACGTACTAACAGTGTAATCGCTTTTACATACGCAAATCCTGAACAGTTTTCACGCATCATGGCTCATATGTAATTTTCGAGTAATTTTGAGCTCACAAGTGATTCTGTAAAAGCGGTGAAACATAAATATACTCAGTTTTTTTTTATACCAAAAAATGTGTGGAAAACTAAGTGATAAGAAATAAAATCTGAAGTCTCTAAAAAACATTTTAATGCCTACCAAATTTTGTTTTCCCAAGATACACAAATACTCGTAGTTATATACGTTGTCATTCAAGGAATACTTATGGCATCCTGTACACTTCAAATATCTAGGTAATTTTTATTGTATCAGTGAGGATTCAAAACTTCCATTTTCTACTCTTGAAAGCTGAGAAAAAGAGCATTTGTGGGTTGTACTCCACCGTGGGGATTAACCCTTTCAAAAGCACAGTTAGAAAATGATATTACATATCTACGTAGTGTCACTGAAACACTATGATCAGCGAAAACTATTAATGCTGCAGCATGACTTACTCCCTCCTTGCAAAAAAAGGCAGTCATTCAGTTAAAGCAACCAGCTTATAAACCCTTAGCGATGGAAGCGCGTTAAAGTTAGATTATAGCATCTTTTTTTTTTTCTTTCTTTCTTGAAACGTAAATAGTGGCAATTTAACTTTAAATAATTTTTGCTGTACATACAGCGAAGCAAGTCTGCTTGCTTGCCCTTTTTATGTACTAGCACTATTTTTTATGCTAGAAGGCACTGATGGATTTGTAGCGATTCTTCTCTTATTTGCAATCCGGACATATTCATCAACGCACATTAAGGAGTAGAGTATTTTATGAGATTAAAAGGTTCGATTTTTTTTCTGCAGGAGTCATTACTACGATTATAAGGCATGGTTTTCGGCAAATGGCCTTGAAGTGCCTGTTCTAATGTAACAGATTAGAGTTGTCAGTTTTTTGCATAGAATTTTTAGACATCGTTAGTTTTCGGTTTAGCCAAAAGTTGCGCTACTGTCAGCGCAATGCTATTAAATGAATATTTAATAAAATACAGGGTGGTCACAAAGAAACTTCAATATCTGCACTTCTAGCGTCCGTTCCGGTTAACCGATCAAGATGAGATTGCAAACATAGTTATTCGGAGGTATGCGCTCGAGATTCTGTGAATGGCAACAGAAGGGCGCTCACAGTTATAGTTACGGAAACTCGAAACTATCGAATGGCAACGCCAACTTTTTCCAGTCGAAAAATGTTCAGCGCATGCGAAAACCCTAAATAGCGTTGGAACGGCACCGATATGTCGAAAAACGGACGTATTATGCACACACAAAAAAGAGTTTTGAAAACCGGCCAACCAAACACGATCTGGGAGCATGCAGAAAATTTGCATATAACAGAGGCACGATACCAATCACAGAATGCCGATCGCCAGATATTCAGTATAAGAAACCGATAAAATACCAGGCGGGTACGCGAAGTCGTCATTCAGGAACTCGCACACAGCGACGAAATTACTATTCCTGGGGAAGTTCGTGGTGAATTGATAAAACTGTAATATCAAAATGGGATGAATGCTACTATCGGAGTTGAGTAGGCAGAATGCACTTAATGACATCGTTTGGATGCAAGATGGCGCACCTCCACGTATAGCGAGGTTTGTTAAATGGTCCTCGAACAGCATTTTGGTGATCGCATCATCTCATGCTATTATCCTTCTCCTTGGCTTCCGCGATCCTCTATCTGACACCTATGGATTTATGGTTTTGGGGATATCTCAAATCCAGAGTTTACCTGTGCAATCAGCAAACGGATTTAAAGGATTCTATACGGCATGAGATTACAAACATCCCTCATGCCATGTTGCGTTCAGCGGTATTGTCCACTGTCTCCCGATGCAAGGCATACTTCCCTGTGATGGCACCCATCTGGAAAATGTTTGATCTAAATAAAAGTATTTTTTTGTTTGATATGTGTTGTCATCAGTGATCGGTGTCTTGGCTCTGTCATACGCAAATTTTCTGCGTACGCCCAGATCGTGTTTCGTTGACCGGTTTTCATAACTCTTTTTTGGGTATGCATAACACTCTAGTTTTTGGACGTATCGGTATCGTTCCAACGCTATTTAGGGTTTTCGCATGCGCTGAACATTTTTCGACAGGAAAACGTTGGTGTTGCCATTCGATATTTTTGAGTTGCTGCAAATATAACCGTAAACGTGAGCGCTCCTGTGTTGCCATTCACAGAATCTCGAGCGCATACCTCCGAATAACTATATTTGCAATCTCATCTCGATCGCTCAACCGGAATGGACTCTAGAAGTGCAGATGTTGGCGAAGTTTCTTTATGACCGCCATGTATTTATATTAAATGAATACTTCACATTCATTGTATTACTTCATTTGACAACTGAAAACATAATCTCTCATAATTTGTTGTTTCTTTCCCATTGCTTGCGACGACAGGATTTTGAAACTATTTGCAACCTATTTTTATTCCTCTAATAAAAATGTTCAAGAGAATCATTGCAATAATTAATTGATAAATCACCATTTTTACATAAATAAGGTACAGCTATCTGCTAACGGTAGAGTAATGGCATTAACTAAAAAACGTCTTTCATTTGTTACATGTGTTTATGGTAATAAAAATACATGTTATATCCTACTGAAAAAAGTTGTTTTTGCGTAATGTATGCACGTTTTCTTTTGTATAATGTAGTTTTGTTTTATGTATACTTGTTTCACGTAGACAATAAATGACCTTGAAATATTTAAGCGGCATTTTCTTTTTCGTTTTAAGTTTTGCGTTCTTGAATTATATAATATATATATATTTGGTATACTCGTGTACCATAATTCATGAACCCGCTTTTTCGTTCTAATAACTAACCACGTGCGCAAAATGAGTAGTGTAACAGGGAGAGAAGCTTTTCAGAACTCAGATGACTATATGAAGTTTGGTTTCATACTTGTTTTTCAAGATTCATGATCACCATTTTGCTTATTGTGGAAACACTATTTGAACAACAAATTATTGAAGAATGTTCGTCTTGAAGGCAAAATACAGCATTAATGGGAATTATGATTTGAATCACTTTAATTTATTAAAGAAAAAATCCGAACAAACTGCTATTCAAAATCTGAAATCTTGATGCTATTTATAAAATTTCTTTTCTCACAAGAAAATCACGAAAAAATCGTACTTCAGGGGAGAAAAACTTAATCATACCAATGATTAAAATAGAAGAGAAACACACCAATGGGACAATCAAAATCGCTGAAACAACCTTGTATTTGGCGTACATTTACTAAAACACTCAATCGATTTCGAGGGCAGTTACGGGTCCCTCCTCATCAGGAGAACAAAATATCTAGAAAGGGAAAGCAACCTGAGTAACGGCTTTTTCATACCCTCGGGTAGAACCACGCGCGATAGATGGCGTTGCTTCCTCGCGCGCGGTTCTACCCGAGGGTATAAAAAAGCCGTTAATGTAGTAGTTGCTTTCGCTTTCTAGATGTTTTGTTCTCCTGATGAGGAGGGACCGGTAGCTGCCCTCGAAATCGATTGAGTGTTTTAGTAAATATTCGCCAAATACAAGGTTGTTTCAGCGATTTTGATCATACCAATGATATCAAAGAAACGAACTAAGCGATATTATGTCAGTAAAAAAATAATTCAAATGGCTGAAGATCCGGAATACAGCTTGTTAAAAAGTTTGTAACACTTAATTTTATTAAGCAGTTAGCTTTCAGTTGCATACTTTCCTGTTTCATCTTGGCTTCCTTCTCAATAATTAATCGAAATCAGGACTTCATACGAATTTGAGTTACACTCAAGTGAGATTAAATAACGCCGTTTCTGAATTATAAATCATGCTGCTGCTGAATCATGATCGAATTGCTAATTGTTGCTTAAGTGCTCATTGCTGAAATGCTCGTGAGCTGTTATCGTCAGTGACGCTTAGTTCTCGTCTGCAAATAAGTGGAATTAGAGATTTATGTGTTAGGGTAAAATTTCATGTCTACTTCTGTCGACCAGGCACTGATTCTGTGTATTGTAGAGGCAGTTGGTATATTGGGAATTTATATCGCAATCATTTCATCTTATACTGCATTTGGAAGCACGTGTAGGTTGCAACTCTTAAGTATTTTCTTCTAATAACAGGACTTACCTGAAAATTAATGTGGTTCTAGTGGCCCGTAAATAAAAAGTTAAGAAAAATATAACGGGAGATTTTTTTAAGTGGACTAAAGCAAACTTTGAGACTAGGAGTGGTAAGGCTAAGCATATTTTAATACCCTAAAGTATTACTTGAATTTTGTGTATGCATAAGTTATCCCCTATAGAAATGAAACTTAGAAGGGACATTAGAATATTTTGTACGAAAGAGAACTCTTTCTTCTAATGTTAGCTTTTATGAAGAATTTAAATTATAGTTTAATCAAACTGTGAGATAACTATACTTACAAGGACCTCTTGCATAAAATATCGTCCTCATGTCTTTTACTTTGTATGGATCATAGCCATGGTAACCTTTGAATATTCTTTCAGCAAACGGTTTCATGCGTTTCGGATCAGAAAGCTGAAAAACACAAATAAATGGTTATAAATACAGAATTTCTTGCTCTCAGATAACACAGTGTAGATACTTTTTAATGGTTATTTTTCATAACGGTAATGAGAATCAATTTTCTCATAAATCTAGGTTCATTATATGCGTATTATTTTATCATTCTTAACTTTTACATCTACTTTTGCAAATGAATATTTCCGAGATTTATTTTAGCATAAATAGCGTATTTTTTTTTACTTGTCTAACTTTGTGTTAGACAGCTGTGATTCTTTTTAAGGACTATTTCATAAAACATTTATAAACCTATGCGTTTCTTATGTGAACAAAAGGACAGGTGATGATTTCATATGTTATCTAATCACATGCATCTAAAGAAAAATAAATAAAATGCTAGATCGTAATTTTGTGAAATGTAAAGCTCAATAATTGAAGGGCGTGTAAAAAATCGAATATAATTATATTGGAAAAAGTATATGTAAAGAAAGTAGATACATTGCAAAATAACAGTCATCTTTCTTTTTAACACTTTACAACTTTAAAGGATAAGCGATAATTTAAATTCAAAAAATATAATGTAAAATTCATTAACAAGAAGCCGTCGTTATATATATCTTATAAACCAAAGAAGAGGTTGTTAACGATTTGAAAAGTAAAATGCAAAATCTTTTTACATTGCATTCTTATGCCAAGTATGATTTTCTTCAAACACTAGTTCACTGAATCATTTCAAGCGCATGATTATTATTGAACTAATATTTAAAGATGCGTTAGTTTGTAAGTGGGATTTAAAACAAATCTTGTTTAGAATATACCAGCTATGCTGTAACTGGGAACACTGTGCATCAGTGGGTTATACAGTCTAGAACCAAGTTTCACCCATAAGCAAAAAATACCTAAACTACTTTCGGGTTTTGCATAGCTCATTGCATAACAACATTCTATTTATGTAATTGGAAGGTTCCAAGCTCATAGTCTGAAGTGAGTCTGTAAGGTATTTCTCCCGCCTTCTTCGCATGCTATCGTGGTGTAGTGGTCAGCACACTCAGCGCGCATCGAGATGTCCGTAATTCGAATCTCGGCGAGGGCATTGCTAATTTTTTATCTCTCCTGCTTCCAAATAAATCCTAATGACTCTACAAGTGGCTTCCGAACTAAAAAAAAAAGGTGGTGGATGATGATTCTCCACCACCAAGATTTGGCGATTAGGTCCTTAATCCCCAGCTGCCCTTTAAAAGGGGGAGTATATAAGGTATTTCTCCCGCCTTCTTTGCATGCCTCCGTGTGTAGTGGTCAGCACGCTCGGCGCTTATCGAGAGGTCCGTGGTTCGAATCCCGGCGAGAGCATTGTTAATTTTCATCTCTCCTGCTTCCAAATAAATCCTAATGACTCTGCAAGCCTGAGTAAATATATAAAATAATGCAGATGGCATTTTAATAACACTGATGTTAGCTATAAAAACAAGAGGATAACTCTGTATTTTGCTACCATACTTAATTTGTGGGAAAAAAAAGTAGCCTTAGGTTACTATAACTTCATCCTCTGAGCATATTAACAACACATTCTTTAAATAATTAAGAAAATTTGATAATAATAACTAACTCATAGCTTGAAACTAGGTTTACCTAAAAAAATTGCAAATCATTTACACCTTCCCAAAATTTAAATAAATAAATTGAATGTTTATGACAAAAATCATGTACAGTAATTAACCATCTCACCGCTTTTATGACGTAACCTTCATCCGCAACGAGTAGAATGGGCTGCACTAATCTGTGTCTCTTGAAATGATAGTGCTCTGGTATTTCACTCTTCTTATAAACTGTAAGACCTTCTATATCTGCTCTTTTCAATGACTGGTAGAGCTAGAAAGAAAAAACAATTTAAAAGAGATGAAATTTAATAAAGCCCAGTTTATCAAAGTACAGGGGAAAATAATGTTAATTCTCCTTAATTTTATTTTAGCAGAAGCGTTTTGAGCCATTGAACATTGTTTTCATCATATACAAAGGCGATAGCGTTCAATCGCTGAAAGCGCTTCTGCTAAAATAAATCTGACACCAAATCATATTAGATTATCTGCATTCAGCTTTACTTAACGTATCATTCTTTCCCATTTTATCCAATCACTCTTGAGGATAATTTTGGATAAAAAATTAAAACATTTTGAGTACTAATAAAAAATCTGCAGGAAGAAATTAATTCTTCATTAAGAAGTAATGAGTGCTAAATTAGAAAATATAAAATTTCAATTTTACTTTCATATAACTGTAATGTGACGTAGTCATACATGAATTTATATCTTCCATAAACCTCATAATCTCACCTTTTTTGTAGGTGAACAAGTTAATAAGACAACCCTCAGTTTTCAGTTTAGTTTATGCAAAAGCATTGCTAATATCTTTTACATGTTATATTTCATTCTCTTCCTTAAAATGTTCTAACATAGGAATAAAACAATTCTGCCCTGCGTACTTCTTCCCCTTTCTGTTTCTAGCATATGATTCAGAAATTTCTGATTTATGACAGAATGTACAAGAGGGACAGTAATATGCATCGCACAAGTAACAAGAATAGTTTTGAGAGTGACAACTGTAACTGGCTTCGTTGAAGTATAAATTACAGTGGTATTAGTGAATCTACTTATATGTATGTTGTTTAATATCTTAAGACTATCCTTTAGTTCCTTCTCTCAGAACCATGGAAGTAGAAGTACTTAACTCTGAGTCAGAACTAGTATACACCGCGTAATTTCTTTTGAGAATTTTCAAAAGCTGAAATTTGTAAGAGAAGAAGGAGAAAATAAGCAAGTAAATAAGGTGTAATGTGTAACTGAATTACATGCAAGTTTAGTTCCTACAACTAATCGAGTGAATAACAGTGATAGTTGCACCACGGTTCGAATTCCGGCGAATGGCCTGGTTACATGAATATTTTTTTGTAGTTTTCCCACTTGCAAAGAGAATTAGAGCTAGATTTCCTTTGAAAGTCCTCCATGAAGAGGAGCAAATAGACCTCCCATACTTTGTCATGTTAAATTAAGGAAG
>KK122282.1:44376-67125 GCA_000611955.2 Stegodyphus mimosarum
TCGTGAAACGATGCTGTGAGCAATTCCGAACTCTGCAGCCACACTTGTCACAGTGCGGCCTTCCTCCAACTTCCCAATGATTCGACCTCGGGTAAAAGCATCCAGATGTCGTCTAACAGATTGATTATTCGCCATTTCTCGCTGAGGCAGCAACTCGGTGTGATTTTAACTGCTATACGGCGTGCAATCTCTTTGCCAGAAATACTGTTCTTACACCGACAACATGCTTTATACTACTCAGACACTCCCCCATTACGTCTACCTGCATATCTGCGCATGTGCTACCATACATCACCTTACTTAATCTCCTGATTGGTCTTTCTGTCCGCTCTGCCTCTTCGTTCAGCTGATATGCTAATTTTTCGACTTCGTCCTTAATTTTTGCACACCAGTGTATGTACTATGACGTTTTCGCCTTACGTTGTTTTTCGCAACATTTACATCCATGATGTATTTGCTGCGATGTTTTTGGCGGGCACCCTCCAAAACATTGCGACGGCATTAAATATAGCAATCATGTACCAAAAGACTTTTCTAATAACCATTTAGTGTCATATCAGGCAAAATATGTTCGTTGAAATTTTCTAGCATTTACCCTTTCTCATATCGTAATTAGATATTCAGTTTTCATGAACTCGAAATCATGTCTTTTATACCTTCTCATACCTTACATTATTTATGTCGTGTACAATTATCTGTATCACCAGCATTGAAAGAAACTGAGCTAATGGATACAATGCCGGGATTCTTCCTTTGTCGGCTATAAAATTATTTCATTCATTCTTTATCATAAAAAAGTTCAGTTCTCATCACACATTAAAAAAATCAGTACTAGGTTTCAGAAGCATGCACGTTTTAAGGATTCTCTGTTTTTGAACTGCTGGCAGCATTCTCTTTAACGTCAGCTGAAAAAGAAAACTGTTAAAAAATTCCTCATTTTAGCACTTAGGTGAGGGACTTCAACTATTCACACAGGTTATGAAAGAAGAAACAGTAAAAATTTAAAAAATTCAGTTACTTCTTGATGATCATAAAATGGTAAATAAGAAAATACAGTTATTTCTTGATGACCATAAGATGGTAATTAAGAAAATACAGTTACTTCTATAATGTATTTTTCTTTAAAGAGACCATAAAGCTGTCTTTATTAAAAAAAATTTGAAATCGGAATCGCATAAAAATACTCTCTGTTTCAAAAAGTGTTCTGTTATTATGACTCCAGTTTCTATTTGATTCTTTCTTTCTGGAAGATTTCTAAGAATTTTTTTTTTCTGATACCATTTCAATCATGAAAAATGAAAGCTGGTATGAAAGTTTATTAATAAAAATAATCACTTTAAAAGTTAGGTAATGAATAGAATATATATATTATGCTGAAGAATACATGTGAAATAATCACTTGAAGATTACATGCATTTCGATCCAAACAACGAAAGTGACATTGATTATGCTATTAGTACAAAAGGGCAATTTGCCCAGAAAGCCTATTAATTTAGTTTTGGCATTTTGCGTTGTTTCACTATAAATGTCGGTTCACTTTTCAGATTGTTGTCACCAAATATTAGAGCCCTGCATTATATTTAAAGAAATTAAATAATAAAGAATCTGCATAAACGTTTATATGTTTCTCGCATTGTGATAAAACAAGGCTACCTAGAGCCATCCAGTTTTGAATAATGTACATTTCCTTCCGAATATGGGCAACTGGAAGTCCAAATTTGGAATTTGTTTTGTTATCTATTTCATATTTTGTAAAACTTCAACGAATTTTTGATTACCAGTCAACGATTTCAAAGCGAGCAATGGTAACACTGTACGAAAAAAAAACATTTTTATCTCCAGGCCGCAAGACTGTGTATCGGAAATTCTAAAGACATGTTCATTTTAAAATTATTTTGCGATATTGCTGTTGAACCGAATTTTATGGTTTAAGTGAGAAGAACGTGATATTTAATAAATAAAAGTAAGACACAAGACGTTAAAAAAATGCCCCTTTGGAGGAATCTGAAAGCTGAAATGTAAAATCTGAAAGGTTTCAGATTTTTTTTTAAAAATTTCTTTCTCCTCCCAGTGCTCAAAGAACCGAATCAAAAAATTGTCTATGATATCAAAACGAGGGATAGAAAGAATGTAAATAAAGAAAGATACATTCGGAAAAATTTATTGGCTGGGTAAGCTATGAATCCTCCTGAAAGTACCTTTCTTTTCTGAATGTGTCTATTAAAAGACATAACGACAGAAATACACTTTTCCCCGACATGTTCGAAAAGATGGTTATACGCTTATTTTCTTATTGATCCCATGCATGTACTTCTACTTAGCGGAGTTCTTTCTAATAATATAGAGAATTTTACGCGAACACTTTCAGGCTAGAGGGTAAAATGACTCAGAAAAGAGAAAATTTGACTTTTCACATGATTTCTCTAGAATAGAAAGCTCAGCTAGAAATGGATTCATCGTGATTTAGTAAGTTTAATGCAAAAGCTTCCTTACCTTTATGTTCAAAATACAATTAGATATTCATAATTAATACACTCATGTCCATAAATTAAGGATAATTCGGAGTCACGCGGAAATCGAACTCTAAATATATCACCTGTAAAATCACTACATACATCTTCAAGAATCATATGCAAATTTCAGGAAGTAACCAGATGACACCGATGGTACGTCACAGTGACGAGAGTGTAAGAGACTGATATATAAGGAATACAGGCAAAGAGGTAAAATTGTTCGCAGGCGCTTTATAAGCATTTCAGTGCAATAACCGAATAGTTATGACACAAAGGACGCATTTGGATGATTTTTTACGTGGTAGAATTATCGGCCGTCTGGAATGTGGGCGTACCCAACTGGAAGTATCAGACGAACTTGGAATTGCCCAGAGTGTCATATCCAGGCTTTGGCAACGATTCCAAGATGATGGTAATCTGAGTAGACGTTACAGCACAGGTCGCCCCAGAGTTACAACGCCGAATGAGGACCAGTATTTGGCAGTTACTGCCAAAAGAAACAGGCGGAGCACAGCCTCAGACCTGTCTCGTCAGCTCTCTTCAGCCACTGGTACGACAATTTCAAGGCAGACCGTGTACAGACGCTTAGGACAGATTGGTCTATATGGTCGTAGACCTGTCAGATGCGTTCCACTTACGGCAACTCACTGTCGCCTGCGGTTAGGCTGGAGTAGAGAGCATGCATTGTGGACACCGCAACAGTGGGCTTGTGTGATGTTTTCCGACGAGTCCAGGTTTAGCTTGCAGTTTGATTCTCGCCGGACATTCATATGGAGAGCTTCAGGTACCCGTTATCACCAAGAAAACATCATTGAACGACACCGTTGCGGTGGTACAGGAGTGCTCGTTTGGGGTGGAATTATTCTGGGTTCCAGAACTGAGCTGCATGTTCAAATTGGAACCATGACAAGCCAAATCTATCGGGACGTCATTCTGGAACAATTTGTTTCAGGGCGCCATGGGCGCACAATTTGTGTTTATAGATGGCAACGCCCGTCCTCCCCGTGCAAACATCGTAAGCGAATGCTTTCAATTGGAAGATATCACCCGCATAGACTGGCCAGCATTCTCACCGGACTCGAATCCAGCAGAGCACGTGTGGGACATGTTTGGCCGACGAGTTGCAGCCCATCAATCTCCTCCTACATGTCTACCGGAACTTCGGAGAGCATTGCTTTTTGAGTGGTGTAATATCTCCCACGATCAAATCGATAATTTGATACTCAGCATGCCTAGGCTTTGCACGGACTGTATTGCATCGTCTGGGAGACATGCAATGTGTTAACAATCATACCAACCATGCAATATTGGTTTTTTGTAAATAGGTTGTTTTTTGTAATTTGCTCCAGGGAGAAAAAATCGCTAATTTTTTTAATAATATCAAACATATAGCATCTTTTTTTGCTCTTTACCTTTTGTTTAATAAATAAGCTTTACAAATAAGTCAAATTTGTTTTGCTTCTATTTCTTCCTTTGCCTGGTTTTGCATTATCCTTAATTTATGGACATGAGTGTATTTTCTTGGGACCAAATATAAAGTTAACAAATAATGTTTAATCCAATGCGAAATTATTAATTTTAAAACGAGTTACATTTATGTAACTCGTGGTAGTTGGTCCGAGGTAGTTGGTCTATGTTGGTCTAGTTGGTTGGTAGACCAACTATGGTAGTTGGTCCGAGGTTCGAATACCGCGAACGGGCTGGCTGCATGGGTGTTTTCGTGGTTTTCCCCATGCGTAACGTGTATACGAGCCAGTTTCCCTTAGAAAGTCTCGCACGAAGGCATCCCCCCCTTTAGGCAGATAGCCCTCGCGTGCTTTGCCATAATTGAATAACCTAACCTAACGTCAGTACAATAGCACAACGGTGCAGCGCTTGGAAGATTAAATTGAGCACTTCCAAATGCTGCGATATTTTATTCAGTAGTGTAAAAAAAAAAAAACCAAGTGTAGGGCTTGGATTCAAACCCAGGCGAACGGGTTGTTTTTTGTGGGTTTAACCCATGTGTGACATGAAAATGAGCTAGTTTCGCTTAGAAGGTTCTCCACGAATATATTCCTCCTCTTAGACAGATAGACCTCGTGGCTTTGCCATGTTCAAATCACCTAACCTAACCGCAAGTATAGCAAAAACCAAAAGATAAGCTCTATTGTCTACATAAATAACCAACTACTACCTGTTGTGAGCTCTGCTAAATAACGGATGATCCAAAAGTGACATATATCAGATTATCACAATTTACAGAGATTTGAGAATGGATATTATTTGCAATTGTTTCAATGGGTGTCACAGCTGAACTGTTACTAATAATATATCAGTTGAAATTTCAGTTGCAGTTTATGTTGCTAGGTTTAAGAACGCGATTCAAAATACCAGTTTAGAGCTATTTTATCTACTCGGCCGTTGTTTTATCTACTCTGCCGCCTTTATGTTATAAGGTATTTCTCCCGCCTTCTTCGCATGCCTTCGTGGTGTAGTGGTCACCACACTCAGCCCGTAACCAAGAGGTACATGGTTCGATTCTCGAATTTCATTCTTCTGCTTCCAAAAAAAAATAACTGTCTGTACACTGGCGCCCGAACTAAAAAGGTGGTTGATGATGATTTTCCATCACCGGGATTTGGCGACTGGGTCCCCAAAATCCCAGTCGCCCTTTAAAAGGGAAGTATAGAAGGCATTTCCTTCCGCCTCCTTCGCATGCCTTCGTGGTGTAGTGGTCAGCACGCTGGCCGCGTATTCCAGAGGTCCGTGGTTCGATTCCCGGCGAAGGCGTTGCTCACTTTTTCATTTTTCTGCATCCAAAAAGTACCTAATGTCTCCACTCATTGGCACCTGAACTATAAAGGTGGTGGATGATGATTCTCCGTCACCGGGATTTGGCGACTTGGTCTCCAAAATCCCAGTCGCCCTCTAAAATGGGGAGTACATAAGGTATTTCTCCCGCCTTCTTCGCATGCCTTCGTGTGTAGTGGTCAACACGCTGGCCGCGTGTTCGAGAGGTCCGTGGTTCGATTCCCCGCGAAGACGTTGCTCATGTCTCCTTCTTTGAAATAACTTAATGTCTGTACAATGTATTAATTAATAGAATCTAAATTTTAATTGTCTATATAACAATAATGTACGACAACAAAAAGTTATTATTCAACTCTTACTTCCCGCTGAGCTCTTTTGATAACTAAATGCCCTTAAGTGAGAATAATGAGAGTGGAGCAAAAAAAAAAAGAACCTATATAAATTTTATTCAAATATGCAAGAACAAAAATCTGAATGTACACATCTTAATTAGCATTAGAATATTTATTTCCTTACAATTAAATATTGTTAGCTGGATGAAATGTGAGTACATAATAGTGTGACAAACAAACAGAATTTGCTGTTATATTTTCCTTTAACTGAAGTTCCATAGGTCAAGCATTTTATTTTAGACTTCGACACATAAAGTGTACAAAGGTATTTATGTTTCTTTATATATGCCTTAAAGACAAACTTTTTTAAAATTCGATTTCAGGTTGTTGAACTTATCAAGTTCATGCGGAAGAAATGATTAGGAAAGAGAGCATTTCCTACTTATTTAATAACTTTTTCCTTGAAAAAAGAAAGTTTTAACTTCCTTCCGGATTGTCAAATAACTTGGAATTTGTGAATCAAGTCTTTAATCTTAATGAGTGATAAGTGCAATGCGTTCTCCTTTAAAGACACTACGAGAAGAATGAAAATAAAAAAATAAAGACTAAAAAATGTAACGAGAATACGTTTAATTCTTTCGAAAAGACTGATAAGACTGACAGAAGATTTTCTCCTAAAACAGTATGTTTCTAAATTTAAATGGTTAAATTAGCAAATGATCACTTTAGAAACAATTTCTAGCTTAGTAAGACATTTTAAATTCTGATAAGATTTCCTTACAGAATGTTATTTTATTTGCTTGTGATGAAACGCATTTTTACAACTGAAGCTACATCATTATAACGGATACTTTATTTTCTTGAGCATCTACTAATGCTATTAAGTACTTCTATTTCTTTTTTCAAGCGGCCGAGCGGTAAAGTCGTTAAACACTGGTAGCCCTTGGTTCGAGCTTAGCTAAAAGGGGGTGACTGCGTGGACATTTTTGTAGTTTTCCGCCTGTGTAACGTGGATACGAGTTAGTTTCCTTTGGAAAATCCTCTACGAAAATCCTCCATATCCCTGCTCTTAGGCAGATGGCTCTTGAGTTCTTTACCATTGTCAAATAAACCAAACTAAATCTATTTCTTTTTATCTTCCCATAGTTTAACTGTGTGAGGTCAAACTCAAGCTTTACTAGCTATCTCACTCAAGCTCACTCAAGCTTTACTAGCTGTATTTTTACCTTCGGATTTAGGTTGTAAAGTCTGGCTATAAGTAAGTTAAGTAATTAATTCTAATTAATCGTAATTAGTAGTAATTCATTCACTGTGATTTTTTATGTCTTCTGGTGAGTTATCACTTAAGACAATTAAAATTAAATCTATATCTAATTTCTATACAGCCCTTAAATTCAGCCAGAGCGCAGCTCCAGTAATTCTGTGTTTTTTAAGAGAAATCATAATTCCAGCCAAACAACTTTGGGCCTTAAATGTAAAAAAAGTTTGTTTCTTAAGAAAATGAATCCGAATAGTAACAAAATTTCTGTTTTTATCTCACGTAACTTCTAGCAATCTGGAAGACTGACATCAATACTAGCTTTACTGAATACATGGTTTTTCCTTAAGAACTTGGGAATCCTGGTTTTGAGAAGATCGAATACTAAAAAGACTCAATATACTTTTTAATAAATTTTTGTTTTAAGGGTTTTATTGTTGATATAATTCAAAAAACGCGATCGTTGCTGCAAAATATTCGAAAGGGCTAATAGTGGCCTTTAGGGAACAGGAATATTCCTGGCTTGATTGCCGACAGGTAAATTTATCGTCTTATCATGGTATCTTTAAATAGATTAGAAGTACACAAAATGGGAAAATTTTACATGAATATGCTGTCCCATTTACAAAGACCATGCTGTCCATTTTATTCAATTGCATTCTTTGTTATCATTCAATACAATCAACATTTAATTATTTCATTTTCCGTAATAATCCACATCAAATTATCTTTTAGTTAGTGGATTAATAAATTATGGTATAGTTTAAATTTAGGCATATTTCAACCATAGACTGAAGCTGGGTTTGAAAACAAAATTGTTCTGCTTTTGGGGAAGAGAAATATGGTCTCCATCTTATTTCAGAAGTAAAAATATTCTGCCTTAAACGAACTTATTTTTCTCTTTATATTTTCATTCATCATTTACTAATTTATTTACTTAATTCTAAACAATTATTATATACTTTAGTGGACTATTATAATATTTATTTAATTTTCTTCCCTCTCCCTGCCTGACCTTACATAGCACTTGGATACTTTTTAATTTCGGAAACTAGCCGTGATTCTAAGTAATTACACAAATGTAAAGCAAGTAATAATTATTTAATTATAATTATAATATGAGTTCCTGAATATAAAAAGTAATTAATAAAAGGAATACGTATCGTTATGGAACAATATTCACTAACCAATTGTCTACAGAAAGATATATGCTTCAACATTGCTCACTGGCATCAGTTGAATTAAATGCTTTGTTTTTATCTCTTCTAGAACACCAGCGGTAAAGTCGCTAAACACTGGTAATTCGGTCTGGGTTCGATCTCCAGGCAAATTGACTGGCTATATTGGTGTTTTCGTGGTTTACCATGGGGATGTGTAACGTAGATTCGAAACAGTTTCCATTAGGAAGCCCTTCACGAAGGCATCTCTTCTATTAGGCAAGTGCTTCAGTGTACTTTGCTGTAATGCAATAAACCAAGAAACTTTTCTCTTGTAACATTGTTCATGTTATCAAAGTACTGTCAATGATGAGTTTCTAAAAGGTGTCCTCCTTAACTCGCTCTTCATTTATTAATATAATTAACCTAAGCAGCAGCAACAGTTCCCAGTCGACAAACTCGAGAACAGATACGGGGAGAAGTTAGGCCGCCACCTCTGTAGTACCACAGGGGATTGAAGTATTGCTGAACCTACCTAACTGTTAAGCTTCTACCCAAAATTTGAGGGAGGACACTCCAGGGCCTTCTGATGGTCTCCCAGCCCTCTTCTCCTGCCACCAAACTCTCGAGAGGACTTTCGGCTCCCCGTGTATTTTAAGTGGCCTCTTTCTGCTTGGGACACTATACGCATACAAATACCAAAGCTCTCTCCGGGATTCGAACCCGGGCCCATCAGTATGGCGGTCCGTATCACTAACTACTATAACGATTGGACGGCGTTGAACATTGTATCATATTAGCACAGATCCACCAGCGACCGAGTGGTAAAAGCGGGCATATGAACCACTTTTTCTTACAAAGTTCTCCACGTGACATCCCTCCCTTTCCGTGTAGTACCTGATGATGGAGCACGTAAAAAAGTAAAAAAAATATTAGAATAGACAAATAATATGGAAAAAAAATAGTCGTTGAAAACTTGGACAGGAAAGGCTTTTGACTACGCTTCCAGAGTCCAAAAAAACAAAACGTTCTTTCAAATATCCTTTCAAAGGTGGAACATGAAATATATACAAGATATATAAAATAAATTGGAGAATATATATTTTTATCTTTAGAAAATTTTACGGCAATCGGTATGAGGTGATGACAAAAGGTTTTTTTGTTTGAAATATCAGGCTTGCAGAAGTACTTTCTAAGTTATCTGGGGAGTGCTTTTGTATAACGGAAAAGATACTAAGAATTCACATTTTAGCGAAATCATTACAAACTTAAGAGTGATGACTTTTTATTTTACTCGAGCTACATAATGGATCGGTTAAGAGAATGAATCATCCTGCCAAATCCTTTCGTCGAGAAATTCCTTTTTCAGAAAGTCTCGCACAAATTTGTCCATTGGTAGTGAAGTGCTCCACATTGTTGCCCTCGTGCTAAAACTTATTCTTAAAAAGTCTCTGTTTTTCTGGAAACTATACCATAGTCAGTAATTTAGAGTTTATTCATAAAGTTCTCATAGTTTATGTATATAACTAAATCAAGAATTGACTACCTACATGGAAAACCTTTTGTAAGCTGATCAGATTTTGCTACGTTATAGAACTAGGTAATACTGTTGCTTCATTCCCACAACGTCAAACTGGGATCACTCGGCCCACTGTCTTTCGCTGCTCCTCTTCGAAAGCTGCTGTACACATTATGAACAAACTACAACAGGATTGTTTAACATATGGCCCCCTTATTTCTATTTGACTTGGTTCGGTTTAGTTGATTATGGCAAAGCACAGTAGGGCTACCTGCCAAAGGGGAATTATGCCTCCCTGGAGGATTTTCTAAGCGAAACTCGCTGGTATATACGTTACGCATGGCAAAAAAAAAAAAAAAAAAAAAAAAAAAAAAACCCCCCAAAAAAAAAAACACGAAACCGCCCATGCAGCCAGCTCTTTCGCCTGTACTCGAACACAGGTCGCCATTACCATTGTTCAGTGATTTTACCTCTCGGCCTGTGATGGACATATCTGTTTACACTATAAAAAATTGGAAACACAACTTTTAGAAGGAAAATGGGATTCTCTTCTGTTATGGGACAGCATACGCTAGTTTGCTTAAGAAAGATACATGTGTCAAAGTTTTCTGTCGGCTCTTGTTAAATTAAATGGATTGCTCTTATAACAGGTCATATTTCCAGAGTAGGTACTGTCAATAAGAAGTTTTCAAAGTTTGTTATTCTGTTTATCTATTTAAATTAATAACCCGAGGAATGCACTGTATTGCAAAAAGTATATATGTACCCAGAAAACACTGAGCCACAACTACGAAACGCGGCATGCAAATATGGTTCGACGACTTGTGTGAATGATTAAACTTGCAGCACCAGTCAGTATTGTGGAGTGATACAAAGCGCGTCTGAAGTGAGCAGCTGGTAGAATGTAAAAGAGGAGGTGCGGCGAGTGAGGAGTTCTTACAACAGCGCGTTCTTACAACGACAATATAATGAAGGATGCACCATAGGGCATCATAGGGTCGCATCATAGAGCTGAAAGACGCCAGTTGGTCGAACAGGCGTATCTGCCGACATATTAGTCGAAGCGATACGGTCGTTGTCCGTTGTTGCAGCCAGTCGAAGGCATAATCAACTGCTGTTGTGGTTCAGAACATCCCCTGGACCAATGCGCAAGATGATCGCGCAATTCGAATAGCTACCGTATCTGCATCAAAAGTTACGCTACCATAGATTCAACGCCATTTATCCACTCGCAGGGATCCAGGGATACCCAAGAATGTGATTCTCAGAAGACAAGGGGACGTTGGGCTCAGATCTCGTATTCCATTAAGACGTTTGCCATTGACACTGCACCATAAGCAGCGTCGTCTTGCATGGTGCCTCTCTCGCTCAAGCTGGACCAAGGACAGCCAGAACACACGGTGTGACAGTCTGGGGAGCGATGAACTGGGACAGCCGTTCCCTATTAGACTTGTTGCGAGGTACTTCGACTGCTCGCAAGCACGTTGACGATATTTGGCAGCCGATCGTACGGCCTATGCTAGTAGGTTGTGCAGGTTCTGTTTTCCTGCAGGACAACACTCGGCCACATACAGCACGACGTTCCCAGCAATGTCTTCGACATGTTAATATCCTCGACTGGTCTACTAGGTAGCCAGACCATTCGCATACCGAACCTGTTTAGGACATTTTGAAGAATCTAGCAGTATACGGCCCAACTCGATAAACAGCTGCTCTATTTGTGGCACAATATACCGCAGAGGGACAATAGTCAACTTAATAGTCTCCATGCTCAATCAAATATCGGCTTGTATAGCTGCGAGACGTGGATTTACCACCTACTAATTTTCATATACTTTGCATTGCTAATCGTAAATAAAACGCTTCTTTCTCCCAGGTTTTGATCATTTGTTTATCTACTCGAACACTATACTACTGCCGAGTTTCGTAGTTGCGGCTGAATTCTTTCTGGATGCATACAATCTTTTGGGAACAGAGTGTATATCTCTTACGTCAAGAAAGTATTCATCATAGTTAAAATGAGCGGGATGCCAAAAATGTTTTCTCCTGGAAGTATTAAGTTCACGTATATATTTTTTCAGAGAACACTGTTTAGCACGTTTTGTACTGTAAAAGAACAGATTCCTGTTTATTTTTGTATTTTACATATAATTGAGAAAATCTCATAATTTGTTCGCTCAAACATACTCACTAGTGGCCGAGTGGATAAGGCCGTTAAATACTAGTACTGTTCGGGTTCTAATTCGGTGGAAGTGGCTGGCTGCATTATTTATCAATATTTTCCTCCACACGTTAAGGGATTAAGAGGTAATTTATCCAATTTCTCCCTATAAATTCCTTCACGAATACATTCTTAGGCAGATAGTCCTCGCGTTCTTTATCTTAACTGATTAGCAAAGACACCTGGTAAGAAAAATCATACATCATCAAAGATCATCTAAAGATATCATACGGTGGTACTTAATATAGTTAACGTCTTATTATTGCGCATTATATGTTTAATGTACATAACTACGGTATGTTTTTCAAAAATATCATATAACACATGCTGACCTGTTGGCATGATAGTAGAAGACTCAGTCCGGATACGAACTCCAGAGAACGTATGGATGTTTGTAAATGAATCTTTGCTGAGTAGAAGACTTTAAATACTGTCTAGCTGAGAAATCCTCTTGAGAAATTGATGGTAAAGAAAAAGGAAGTAAGAAATCATCAGATTCGTGCTCGGAGTTTTCTCCATCAAAATTCGAACGAAGCATTCGACTTCTCGAGTGTGTAATGCGGTTCCTCCCGTGATATATCCCGGATAACGGTCTCGGTGATGAGACAGCTAAATGATCGATGAGTTTAGAAGTTCCCGACGAATGCATAAAGGGGCAAGTGTCTGGCCATTTGAAGCATATAACACGTTACTGTAAATGTTTGAAATTTGGAGAACTAAGATATCAGGGAATCATCAAATTTCATAAGCATCACAAATACGACTAAAAACTGAGCAAAGTTTGGATGGTGTCGAAAGCAAAGTTTCACATTCAATTTTTTGAATGCGAACGAATCAGTTAAAAATTGCGGAATCCCTGTAGTCCATCAGACGTGTTATATTCTGAGAAAAATGGTGTTTGTCTTTTAATGCAAAAGAAATACGAGCAGCGATGCAGATATCAGATACAAATGTTTTACATATCTTTCGCGGTCATTTGGTAATGAATAAAGTTTAGAGGTAGGTGAGTTCTCTAGCTTCTTTCAAACGTGCATCATTATGTCAAATTCTAGCTCAATGAAATAGACGAAAAAGACTTTTTTGATTTCTCTTATCATACACACTGGAAACTTTATTATGATACTTTACCCAAAATAAGATAGTGGTGCAGATCGATTGAAGGAGTTCTAAGAAAAACCAGCTAGCTTTCTTTGCAATTACACTGCCATTTCTTACACTAAGTTAAGCAATCGCAACCAAGATGATTATTTTTGGTCGATATCAGGGAAAGGATTACGTCTACAGATATTGAACATTACGTTACGCTTCTTTATAAATGCTCAGAACTGTAGAGAAATCATGACAGGAAAATCAAAGAATTCTTTTCATGATAATGCATCATTTGTACTGCTGAAGTTTTTCGGATTAAGATTTCGGATACTGGACGTTCAAAAGGCCCATTGCTGTCCGGATATAACTTCTTCACTCAGCTTATTAAAAATATCCAGTATGGTTCTTATTTCTTTTCCTACTGGATCTTCAATTTAATTGTGAAATATTAACATACAACTGCACGATAACATGATCTTTAACCTTCAGTTAATTTTGTAACTTTAAATATAATTCCATGTTACCTTCAAAGCAGGAAGACTTGTTATAAAAGATAACAACAGCACAATTACTTTAAATGGATAACAGGCAACAACGTTGGCTAAGATCTATTTAAATGTTTCTATTTGTTTATGCCAGTATCTCCACATGAATTCAGATAAATAAAGCACGCTTTACTTGGTAGTAATAATGTTCGCTCATGCATGTTCCCACAGGAGACTGTTAGACGTGCGTGTAATGAGTTTAACTGTGTCTAAATGCTCATGTTCACTAGCGGAACTTCGAGCCCAAGAAACATGCACGAACGTGATGGCTCCCCTTGGTGGCTTTTCAATGGAATTAATTTCACGTTCTGACAAAATATTTTACACTTGAAATTTTGGATCACATTATCCCCAAAACTGTTTATTTGTTTTACGCATTAAATGCATAGGTACTCAAGTTTATCTCAAAAAGACTGAATTCATTTTATTTCCCTTCAGCGAAGACGCCAAGTTCACCTGTATTTCATGGGCCCAAGGTCCTGCTAGAGTAAACAAGCCTTTAGATCTATGAGAATTTGAACAGTGATAAACGTTGAATGTTTTTATGGTTACGTACAAGAATGCTTGGTGCGTTACTTCAATATATCTTGTTTTATGCCTTAACTCTTAATTATATTTTCTTACTTTACATTGTTACTACTGATTCGTTAAAACTTGTCTGAAAATCCATTGTTTTTCCTTTTGTCACTACAATGCAGTCTATATTGTGAAATACAGGTGTCCAAACTTTTAGCTTCCTTGGGCCACATTGGAAGAAGGTGAGATGTTTTCGGTCATACAAATTCTTTTCTATTATTAGTGGAAACTCGTGACCTCCACAATAAGTTAAACATACAGTTGCGCAGGTATCATTCTAATTTTTCAGATTTCCTCAGGTTTGAATGCTGAAAGAAATTTTTTAATTTCACCTTTAGGCGTGAAACTTGCGGGTTTGATCGCTTTAGTTCAAATTTGCTCAGTATAAGAAAGCGCATATATAGAAAAAGTTTAAGCGAATCAGTGATTTACTTCTGTTCCCAAGCCTGCCTGGCGGAGGTGAAAAACATCAGCGGAATTGGAACCGCAACTCCACTCAAAACACCTTTTATTTCACTCCAGCTCGGAGTTTCAAATAACCCGTGCGTCCATGTTGAAAGCTAGTCTCGAACTCCGATCGCAACAGTAAAATGTGTATCATCGGGATGGGGGTCTTGATATTTCTTTCGCTCTTCGCACCCGCTTCTTGGGCCGCATTGATACTTTCTTTTGGTAGGTTACGGCTCGCGGGCGAGGGATAGACACTCCTGTTGTAGAGTGTATTTAATAATACGGATTACAGTAGATAGAACACCCAGCAGATACCAGCAATCAATTTTAATTTACTCCTTTTCCCAATTTTGTATTTGCATAACGGCAACGTAACGCAAACAAGAAAAAACAGGGCTCAAGGGAGGACAAGGAGGGGATACCTTCGTGGAGGACTTCTTAAGGGAAACTTATTCATGTTATTCATACGGAAATCACAATAAAGCCCCGTGTGCAATAGTGCGAACGCGTAAGCTATGATCCGAACGGTACGACGTGTCACTGGGAGAGACGAATTCGAAGGCGCACGGCGGTTCACACTACTAAATTGGGTCTGCGGAAGTTCGGCGAACAATTGCATTAGATTGCCATCAGATGTCTCTGCATTTTACTTACGGGATTCGGACTCTTGAGGTACTAAAATTCGATTTTTTTGTAAGCTTTTATTTCTGCTTATGCATTCAGAAAGTAAAGCTTATTAGCAATTTTTATATAAGTAAGTTATAATGCACATTATGATTCTGTGATTTCGTAGAAGCTTAAAAAATTAAAAACAGATTCTCTGAGTTTCTAGAAATCTTAAATATTTATGAAATAATATATTAAAACTAAAATGTGCTGCTAATGCAAAACAAACAAAAAAGTTAAACACATCAATAGTTTAAAAATAGCTGGTACTTTGAAAATACAGAATAATTGTAACGAAAAGTTCGTAATACTTGCACATAAGTTGCTGTGCTGTCATGTGAGATTGTATATTTTAAAAATATCCCCAAAATTTGAGAAAAATAAGCTAATACGTAATATAGAATTTAGTGATAATTTCTTAACCCTCAAATTTATGCTGTAAATATGAAATAGAAAGGAAAATATATAACATAAAATTTTAGCATCAATTTCTTCCCGGCTATAGCTGGATATTTTATTAAAAGTCTCATTTACGTTTTAGAAGGCACTAAGCGCAGCTATATTTTATGCATATTTTTAATTTATAAATTTTAAATTCAAAATCCTTTTCAGAGGAAAAAGTTATAAAGATAAGATTTTCTTCTTTTTCTATTTTCCCCCCTTTTTCTCTCTCTCCCTCTGGTTTTTAAGGAACATCTGTGCATGGTGATTTTGAGAAGTGTTTTAAATGTTTTTGCAGTGGTTTAAGAATCCCTTCTCTACATTATAAATAAAACATCCTAAAGTCATTATACGTATGTGTACATTCACATAAAAATAATACGAAAGGATATATACGTAGGTAGTGTACTTTAAATTCTATAAAATTCTGAAAAACATTCTTACAGGAAAAATTAAAATAAATAAATTATTAATTTTAATAATATAAATAAGTTATTAAACCCAAATATTCTTCAGGCTGGAAGATAGAGCTGAGAAAGTTACAGACAGGGCGGAAAAGGAGTTCGTAATCACGACCTCAAAAGTCTACCTTTCTCGCACGCGACGGAAGTTTGGTTTACGTAAACGGCTAACTAAATGAGTTTTTAAATAAAATTTTTGGCACCATTTAAATGTGCTATCACCTAAAAAAATTCTTCACAGCTTGTTTTAAGTTCCTAGCGCATTTCCTACCAAACAAAAAAAAAAAAAAAATGGACTGAAGATAGACTGACTGCTGAAAAATATATTCAAAACAAAGCATGTGCTTACAGATAGGCATAAACTAAAAAATGTATTTATAAATAAAAAGCTACAAATTTACCATATTTTTTAATGAAATAGAACATTTAAAAATCTATCAAATTTATTTTCTAAAGCACGTTATTATCCTTTTACTTGTTCAAAAAATTTCTGCTTATGCTCTATCTCATTTGCTATATGGGCCCACGGGCCAACTGCATGGGCGTTTTCGTGGATTTCCTCATGTGTAAACACATATACAAGCCAGTTTCCTTTGACGGTCCTCGACGAAAGCAGCCCACCTCTTCGGCAGATAGCCCCAGTGCGCTTTGCCATAATCAACTAAATTTAAATCAGTTGTTATATCACATTGAGATAGTCAGAAATTCATTTTCTTTCAAAGTAAATGTGCAGACCTATGACTGGTAAATAATTAACAGGGAAAATTTTGCTAATTTATGGACTTTAATTATATTTTTATACATAAATTTCTTAACACTGATCACCGTTCTATGCAAACTAGCAGTTATATATCTGATAATTATATTGCTTAATTATATATATATATATAAATTAAATTCAATCGATTGCTGCCTTTTTCAATACGCAGATGTCTCTTTATGATATCTATATTTTTGAAATTCAGAACAATTAATTTTTATTAAAATATCCTCTCCTTGAAGCCCATCGCTGTTTCTGCCGCCGTTGTTTGCTGTTGCACCCCTGATTTCTCCTCTTTTAACCCAAGACCCTGACGCTTCTGCAAATATTCAGACAGAAATTGAAACTGGTTCAAGTCCACGCCATCCGTCTTCCGTCATCGCATCACAGATATCAAAGTCAATTCATTTTCTGATTGGAGGACGACATACGCAACGCGTTAGTACCGCATTAATGGAAACGGGGCTTAACTCTCATGCAGTTAGTCAGTTCGCTTGGATTTGAACCCGAGTCGAACAGCTAATGTATAGCGATGTTAATCAGTCGGTCATTATTGGGCCATGTCTTTTCCTTTGAATCCAGAATGAACTACACTAAACTTTTGCCGCGCGAGGATTTGCGGAACACAATATTTGACATACACGTTTTTGGTCCATTTAATTTGTCCACAGCTGTAATCATGTATTTATCAGTATTTATCTTTTTCTCTTTTTGTATCAGTATTTCTATTAAAATTTTAAATAAGTTGAAAAATAACACACGTGCTTCATCTCTCGCAAAAGAACTAGCTTTAAATGAATCAAGTATAAGAAAAAGACCAGGAAATGAAGAAAAGCTTCAATCTAGTATCAAAGCCTGATGTGGTGCTTCGGCAAAGATTGCTCAAGTTTCAAGAATTCCGTAATGGGTAAAGACGGAAAAAATATTAACCGCTTTGGATTGACAAAGCAGTTGGAAGTGAAAGGTTTCAAATAGGGAAAAGTCATAGAATTAATCGGGAAATAACGAATGAAGAATTGGGTGATCTTAAACACCAGCCGATAGTGAAAAAGAAGATAAAGTGCCTTTAAATTACAAGAAGTTAAACGAATTGTTAAAAAAAAGTACTGAAATTATTTGATTTTGCAATGGAGACTAAGGAAATAATAATAATGAAAAAATTAATGAAGAGGTACTTCATGAGAGGCATTGAAAAACTCTGCTTCCCTTACTACGAAATTTTTAAAGATATACGTCAGTCATTGTTCCTAGCAAAAATTTCTCTCTTTTAAGAACAAATAATTGTATCATGTACCTACTTATTAAGCCATAAAAATCCTTTTTATTAATATTTGTTTCATGTTTACCTTATAATTACAACTGTATTTATGTGTGCTTAAATGCTATATACTTTCATAATTTGCATTATACATAACTTTTTTTTTTCATAGAAAGCTAACTTTGCGGAACGCGGTTTTGTCATACGCGAAAATGTATCAATGGTGTAACCACCGCGCTCGGCAAGGGTTTACTGTCATAAAGTCAATTAGTCAATATACGAAGACATTGGTCGTACATTGTGTTCCAACAAAATCCATTAGAAAACAATGCTGAAACCTCGAATTTTGTTAATTCAAGTATGTCACACCAGTAGAAGGATTACAGCATGCGAAAAGAAAAAGATGATTAAAGTCACGTTGACAGCAAAACATGCCTTTCAAGGTTGAAGAAATGGGTGACGTTTCTTACTTCAGCAGTTGCTCTAGTATTTTTCCTTAATTTTGTTGTAGTATTCCTCCTTATTATTAAGCGTTAGTATATCAGAACACTAACGCTTTTATGTATAGTTTTTTTCCCTAATTTAAACTCTTGTTCACAGATGTTTATTATTGGAGGAAAGATGGAGGCACACAAAACAGAAACAGTAATTATTTTTTTTATGATTACTGTTTCTGCAGTAAATAATTTTCTTTTACAAGACTGTGAGTGCAGTTTGAATTGTTTTTTGGAATAAATATTGCTTGGAATAATGTGGCAGTGATTTGTTACTAATATAAACCAGTTACTATACTAGGAAAGAAGGCTGGCAACTATATCAAGAACCCCAAGAAAAGGTTTCACTTTTACGTATCATAAAATATATCTGTTTAAAAACTTTTGAACAGAAAATCTTGAATTTCTGTGGTAAGATGCAGTTGAGTAACAGAACAGCAAGCACATTTAAACACTAATGTTTATAACTTTCATCCTGAGTCATAGAGATGTTCTATATTTTGATCAATGTTTCGGGTAATTACGTTTAGTATGCAAAATGCCTATTTGTTTTCCTTTAACACAAATTAAGATCCAAACA
The DNA here is from genome assembly GCA_000611955.2 of Stegodyphus mimosarum. Taxonomy (NCBI): domain Eukaryota; kingdom Metazoa; phylum Arthropoda; class Arachnida; order Araneae; family Eresidae; genus Stegodyphus; species Stegodyphus mimosarum. The sequence goes on from KK122282.1 coordinate 63,490, forward strand.
CATCTAAAGCACAAAAGAGAAATTAAGCAGTGGCTACCATTTTATTAATTTCTTTCTAACTGAATGCTTTATTTCGCTGCTGAAAGATATCAGTGATTATTCCAAACTCCTCCAGTGTGGCAAAAGGAATTCCTCTGGCGAAAATACTCTGGTAAAATTTAAAGGTGAAAGACAGCAACGGTCATTTAATTTCATTTCAGTAGAGTTTGAATATTTTTTATCTGCTTGGATTATGTAAGAGCGGATCATCTTCCTCTTACGTAATCTAGGAAATTCCGTGAAAAAAGCGATTACTTCGAACTTGACGTAGCAGTCTGTCACTCATGCGTTTAGGGGATCACTGTAACTAATAAGACAGGTGAATCGTAGAATTTAGAGCAAGAGGGAAGAAGGAAAATGCGAAGAAAATATGAGGTCAAAAGTAAGGAACTGGAAACTGAAATTTTATTTTTTTCGGGCCAAGATTTGATTTAAATGGGTCCTATTTGTTTTCATTTTTACAGAAAAAGTACGGAAAAATAATTCGGTATTTTGGGACTGGCACGTGCTTGCCTTAAAGCAGAAGTTACAATATACTGTGTTATGTTTAAGAATCGAAGCTTTATTCATGGGTGTTTACTTTAAGTTTAAATGGACTCTAAATTTAAAAATTATCAGATTTTGTTAAACACAATGATGTAAAATTTTGTTACTTTCTGTGATTAGTATAGGTTTCTAAACCTCTAGTTGAAATAAATATTTCCAGCTTAACATAAGAGGGGGGAAAAAGAAATACTGTAATATGCACTTTGCCTTGTTGATATTTATATTTCATACAGTACACTTGATATGAATAGTACGCTATTTCAATACAAAAACAACTATAAGTGTGCAGCAAAGGTACATAAAAAGGAAAAATATTCATGTGTTAGCAACGATGCCAATAAAAAATGCTTCCCTGTACGTTAGAAAAAAGATCAGTTTTTTAAATATATTTGGGTGGGATTTTTATTCAGTATTTAGGTAATAGATATTTCTATATGCAATAGCGAAATAAAAAAAGGGTTAATAATATACACCAGAGTTCAAAATTAAAAGAATTTCTCAAACGGTATTGAACAAAAGGTATAATTTTTTCCTCCAAACAAAAAACGCAGATCTTCGTTAGATACGCCAGTGTACAGGCTGAGTGTATGCGGAGTATTTAGGGAAAGGGTGATTAAAAGTGCACATTGTATTTTTTGTGCTTCGTTTCCTCGCACTCCTTAGCGACTTTCGTGGATTTTGCCTCCTTATAACATCTCTCTTCTCTGTAACATTTGCTAAAACTCAAATGAAGACATTTAAAATAAATAACCACATATGTCTGAATGATGGAAACATGTGATAAATCGTCGGGGGATTTTAAACAGGGTAGTCTCAAGTGCAAATTACGAGGGACATGAATGTAACGAACGCGCATCGTTCGTGCGTTGCTTACGGAAACAATTTAAGGATTTTGGTTCTATAAAGAGAAAGCCTGAGTAAAGTCATTCAAAAGCTCCAGCGGCCAATGAAGATCGGTGTTTGCTCATTTCAGCAAGGCGTAATAAGAGACCAACAACAGCTCTTCACCTCTCTCGAGATCACCATGCGGCCATAGGAAACTGAGTTACAAGGGTTAAAGTTTCCAGAAAAATACATGGGAGAGGTCTGTTTGCAAGAAAACCTACTCTTTTTTTTTTCGAAAAGCTCATTTCTTCGAATAAGAAGGTTGGTTGATCAAGGGGCAATGAACATCACTTGGACCAAGTGTCAGTGGGGACAGTTACTTTAGCATAGTCCCGATTCCACCTTACCCCTGATCTCGACGTACTCTCATTTGGAGAGAACCATGGGCCTGCTGCCCGTCGTCCAACATCCAAGAAAGGGACAAGTAAGGCAACGGAGGTTTAATGGTCTGGACAGAAATCATGAAGGACGGGAGCACAGACCTTCATGTCTTTGATAGGGACTCTGAGGTGTAAGGAAAAAGATCCTAGAACCCTATGTTTGTATTTTAGCTGTAAACTTGGATTCCAATTCATTTTTATGGACAAGAACACTAGTCCTCGTAGGGTTAATTTGGTGGATGATTTTCTAGAAAGTGAGATTATTAACTGGATGAATTGACTAGATCAGATCTCCAGATCTAAAGCCTACAGAACATATCTGGAGCGCTCTTGGAAGGATATTCCTCCTCCCAGAGCCCTTCAGGTTCTGAAAACAGAGCTGTTGTAGATTAGGTTAGATTAGTTAAGTAAACAAAACAACTCAAAGTCTATATCCTGCGGGAAGAAATGCCTACATGGAAGACATTTTAGAGAAAAGCGGCTCGTATTTACGTTATATGGGAGAAAAGTCACGATAACTGCCATGCAGCCAACTTATTCTTCCAGATTTGAGCCCGGGTGAAATTACCAGTCTTCAGCGATCTCACCACTTTCATTGCTGCAGGGACGGAATTGACTGCAACAGAAACTCATAAACTGTCCCATTTTCACTATGAAGTTTCACTATGAACTGTTAGAAGGGACCACATCCTTTATTAACCCCCTTCTTACTGATCTTGCAACCTTTCTTTTCGACCTTCTTGCGCCGGTGAGCCTTAGGCGCGATCGTATGTAGTACCGTCACTGCCTGCAGGACATAACATTTTTTATTATATCAGCCTTTACATATACTAGATTTCATTAAAGTCTATTCATTAGTTCTGGAGACAATCTACCAGATATGAAAATTCTTTTAAACACCAGTGTAGAAGATAACGCCTCACTTATATGACGGAGGCACAAGTTTAGGCAGTGACGTCTAAGTTAAAGAGATAAAGAGTTAATACGTTTTAAGTAGTAACGTGATTTTAAATAAAACTATGGAAACGACTTGAAGCTGACTTGAAGACGATTGCTTGACTTTTCCAAGGACAATTTATATCGATAATAACAGCCTTAGGTTTTTTTAACATAGTGATAATTCCGTTTTCTACCTTTTTATCCCTATGAAACCATAATATGTACCCTTAAATCTCAACAAAATGTTTCTTATAATTCATACCACCACGGAAAAAAGTCTTCATAATTTGCATAATTTGTTTCATAACTTCAAAATGATTTTGAGGGACCGGAGTTGTATACTTGGACACTGAACAAAATGAAGAATTTGAAGAAGGAGAGCATTTTTACTGGAGCTTCCAAAATTTCCGTATAGACATTAGCAAAAGCATAACAACACACTCCAAGGAAAATAAATTACTCAGTTTAGGAGTGATCATTGATTTATTTTAACTTCCCTCGTTTCAGATCGAAGATGTTGTGCATATTTAAGCAGATCTCTATGGAGCCGAAGCACTATTCAAAAATATATTTCTAGCTAAAATTAATACACTAAAACCTTCTTTAAGGTTTCCCTGAATTTCTGAGAAGGTCGTCTTCAACCAAAGAAGTAGCGGTGATAACTAGTTTTCCTTATTAATGTTATTTCATTTTTTAACAGTACTGAATCAAAAATCAATTGCAGTATAGGAGTATTACTTTCATTCCGGACTTTGAGCAATAATATTGCATTGGAGGTTAGCTTATATTAATAGATTACGGTGAAACACTCTGGGACTATCTGTTTAAAGGAAGGTATAAGGTATTT
>KK122282.1:67137-95453 GCA_000611955.2 Stegodyphus mimosarum
TTCGTGGTGTAGTAGTCAGCACTCTTGGCTCGTATTCGAAAGGTCCGTGGTTCGAATCCCGGGGAGGGCATTACTCATTTTTCCTTTCTCCTGCTTCAAAACGTCTATTGTCTCTACAGTGGCGCCTGAACTAAAAGGTGGTGGATGATGATTCTCCACCGCCAGGATTTGCGATTGGGTCCCCTAATCTCCAGTCGCCGTTTAAAAAGGGGGAGTATATAAGGTAGTTCTCCCGCCTTCTTGGTATGTTTTCGGGGCGTAATGGTCAGCAGGCTCGCCGCGTATTCGAGAGGTCCGTGGTTCAAATCCCGGGAAGGGCATTGTTCATTTTTCTTTTTTTCTGCTTTAAAAAATACCTAAAGTCTCTACAAAGGAAAGGGATGTTTTCTCAAAGAACTTTCTAAGCATTATTTTGGAGAAAATTACGTCTTATCTTTCACTTTTTCTATGTAAATACAAGCCGCTTCTGTTAAGAAAGTTCGGAATAAGATCTTTTGTTTCTAAGCGACACAATCGTTACCTTTCTAAGCTACCATTAATCAGTCACCTCTTTTTCAGTATAATTTAAAACAAATCCTATTAGGCTGTCGAGACATTTAACATCTAGTGAAAACATATGCGTAACCTAATATCTCGTTATTTCATTTCATGATGATTTATTCAATTATTATTACCACTAACGGCCACAAATGTTAGTTTTTAGCTCAGCTAAAAGCTTTGCTTATATTTTATCATTAATATCATCACAATGCAGCAAGAGAAGTAATATGAAATGTAATATAGATTACTTTGAATTAAATAGAATGATTAGCTTTAAAAGCATCCCTTTCATGAAATTACATAACTCATAAATTTTCTTTCTTCAGAGATTACATTCTTCGTTCTTCTAGAACCAGTCAATACTTTTATGCAAAAATTTTCATTTATGTGCATCGTGAAAGACAGATCTAGTAACGAGTAATCTTTTAATTTTATAAGCCGAAAACTTACATTTTATGCTATTTTCATTTTGAAGTGTATAAAATGAAAATTAGTCTCTGAAGAGACTCAACCTAAAGCATATTTTGTTGAGTCTGAATATATGTTCCATGTACAAGCTTTCAGAATCCGGCTTTCTGAAAACTTCTTCCATTTAGATATTTGGAATACCAATAAAAAAGATTTCAAACATTTGAAATACCACTAAAAAGGATTTAGATATTTGAAATACCAATAAAATAGAATAGGATCGTGCATCACTTGGAATACAGCTTGTCTTTTGTGCATATGCAAAAGAGTGGCGGCCATTTTCTGAGCATATTAGGGGCCAATTTAAAATTTCAAAATTTGTGCTGGCTCTAAAGTAGCATACTGAGCTTTTTCAGCTAATATTTAGAAACACTCCTGAAACGATATTCGTTGTGCTCTTATAAATTACATATATATATATATATATATATCCACACTCTGTATAAAAATACTTAAAAATTGCCAGAATAGTTTTTTTCTGCAGTGGAAGGGAAAAAATAATGATACTGAATATTTTTAATTTATTACCAATCTTTAACACCATTTAAAGCCATCTTTAAATTTTTCAAAGTAAAATAAAGTGTTTAATAGTGAAAACAATACGCTTATTAATAATATTTTTATACTGCTCAGCCAGGTTATAAATAAAATGCATGTCTTTTGAACAGCGGTTTGTTATTTAGATATATTAAATTATTTTCGACATGGACTTGAGATAAAAATAAGGATGAAATAAGCAATAATACCCAATTTTTCTAAAAAAAAGAATTAATTTACATGATTACAGAACTGTTATTTCATGTATATAAATGCATAACGCATCACTGAATAAGGAAATTTGCTGATTATACATTCTATGTGTGCATCTCCGATTGATCGAAGATTTTTTTTTAATGTGGATAAGGGTGGCACTAACAGGGTACAATAATGTTATTTACCTTAACAGGGCTCGCAGTTCGACCTTGTTGTTTTAAATATCATGTTTCGAAACCGAACCAGAAAATAAAAATTTCATTTGAGATATATAAAATTAATTCATCGCCACGCTTTCTAAACTTCGTTAACTATGTTTCGGTTTCTATGCTTGAATGATATTTTTATGTGTCTCAGAGTTTATCTTAGAATAATTACCACTTGTTTTTATGTTATGTTTCCTAAGAAATTAAACTTTCTCTCTTTCGCTATGAGTAGCTACAAAGACGCGATAAAAATCTAGCATCGTGGGTGATTTCCAGTCTTTTAAAGAAGTTTCAAGTAGTCACACAGTTTTCAAAATGAAGACATTCTGATTTTGTTGGAGGAGTTTTTCTTAAGTACTTTTCATAGTACTTAATCACTTAAAATAATAATAATTTTTGCTCTCTCGGCGCATTAGATATTTTTATTTAATGAGCTCTTATTTTAGAGAATTATGCAAATTCAGTGTGTTAGGATATTTCCTCTTATGTCCAGTGATATTTTATTTAATTTTTATTATTATTAAATAGCATTAAAGTATTTAATTTCATAGACATTTAAATTTTTACTATATTTCTTTTTAAAAGTGTCTCACATTTTTAAAGCGTTATAAATAGATCCTCTGCATAGACAAAGACTTTGTTTATTTTCGAATGAAATATTCCTTAACTTCTTGACAAGCTGCATTATGTAATCTCGCTTTTAAAGGTTTATTTGAATAACTGAGTGAAAATATTTTATTATTAACTATCTGATTTCAAATATTTTGGTTCTGTCATTTAAAAATAATCATAAACGTAATTACATTGTATAGCCATTAGGTTATTTGGAAACAGGAGACATGAAAAATGAGCAGTGCCCTCCCCAGGATTCGAAAATTGGACCTCTCAAATACGCGCCGAATGTGCTGACCATTATACCACGAAGGTATGCTAAGAAGGCGGGACAAATATCTTATATACTCCCCTTTTAAAGGGCGACTGGGGATTAGGGGATCCAATCGCCAAATCCTGGTGGTGGAGAATCATCATCCACCACCTTTTTTTTAGTTCTGGCGCCACTGTAGAGACATTAGGTTATTTTTGAAACAAGGAAACAGAAGAAATGTGTAATGCCCTCGCCGGGACTCGAACCTCAGACCTCTCGAATACACGCCGAGTCTGCTGACCATTATACCACGAAGGCATGCTAAGAAGGCGGGACATATACCTTATATACTCTCCCTTTTAAAGGGCAACTGGGGATTAGGGGACACAATCGCCAAATCCTGGTGGTGGAGAATCATCATCCATCAGTTTGGTTTAGTTCTGGCGCCACTGTAGAGACATTAGGTTATTTTTGAAACAAGGAAATAGAAGAAATGTGCAATACCCTCGCCGGGACTCGAACCTCAGACCTCTCGAATACGCGCCGGGTGTGCTGACCATTACACCCCGAAGGCATGCTAAGAAGGCCGGAGAAATACCTTGTAACATAATAATGAATTATACTTTTAATGGAAATTTCTGACAAACTTCTTATTCCTTATTTATCCGAAACTGTCTGAATGCAATGAATGTGAAATGATCATCCAAAATGATTCAAATGCGGAAAGGTAATATTGATTCAGATAAAAATAAAAAAATACAAAAGATGTAGATAAGATAACTCACACCTTATTAAGAATGTTGCTGTCTAATTGAATGAGGCAAAGCACACAAGACCTATTTTCGTAACTGAAGGGATGTCTTTGGGTAGATGATCTAAGAGAACTGGCTCGCATTCACTTTGCACATGGGGGAAAACCACCGAAACACTCATACAGCCAGCTAGCTGTCCACTGGAATCAGAGCCCCGTTTCAAGCTACCATTGTTCAGTGGTCTTATCCACTACGCTGTTGGTGGACCATCGTGTGAAAGACACAAATCTGGCAGCAAAAATATTGTCGAGGGTTAATTTAACTAACATTATAATCACAGATAATGTGGCAAATATTTGTAAGATTTTTGTTTGTTATGGAATTCAAAAGCTGAGAGATTATTTTTTCATGGAAAGGCCTGACCATATTAAACATAACTTTATTTTTGATATAAAAGCATCGGTAGTATTATTTCATGTAGCATTTGGGGCAGTACTGGCCATAGTGTGATAGAGTGACTTTCGCAACAGTTAACCTTCATTCACATCTTTGTGTTATTTCCTAAAACTTCTTTTCATGTTTGCTGTCAAATTATTCAGTTTCATAAACATTAATACGACAGTATTATTAGAAATATTTTGAGACATAACTCCAAATTTAGTCTTTTCCATGTGTGTGATGTGAATTTCGTTTACCTTAGAAAGCTAGAGTAATGAATAATGCCTGGTTTCAAAATCCACCACAAGCGCTTCCCTATCCTTAGGCAGATACACCTTTCCATAATTAAAATTAAACACTTGATTTGATTTAAAACTAACTGAAATTGATTAAAGCATTTAAAACGGACTTATGTCTCTCTAATCATTAGGTAAAAGTTACAGCAGTAAATACAAAAACTAATGAAACTTGCTCTCTTCGGTATGCAGCACATGATATGTTGGATATATCCGAACTCATTCCACTTTAGAACAGTTAGTTACATGCAATGAGTTCTGCCACAATAAATTATCTTAATATTTATATAGTAGAGTACGTAATTATTAATGCAAGAGTTGTTTTATCGAATAACTTCTCCCAGACATCACCAGAAATTCAAACGTCTCTGTAGAAATAAAAGATTATTATCAAATTTTCTGATATAGTCTTATTATTAATTTTAAAAGAGAAAAATAATCCATTTTCACAATATTAAAAAGAACGGAAAATACTAATCGAAAGCATATAACACTCGTATCTCTGTTCAAATTGGAGTTAATCAGTGGCAAAGTAGTTAAAGGTCACGAAACATAATTGTTGCGTCTACCCTCGTGTTTAATTTCCAGTGGTGGAGTGAGTTGGCTACATGAAGGTTTCTTCGTTTCCCTAACGCATATCGTAAACATGGGCCAATTTCTCTTAATCATTCCCTCGCAAAACCGTCCTATTCGGTTACGTAGATGCAGCCTAATAGGCTTTCTTATTACAAAAAAATCCAGTCCTGGCACCCTCAAATCGGAAACCTTTGCAATGTAGAGCTTTTACACAATATTGTGACGAATGTAAAGCATAACAAAATCTAAGAGGACATGAATCCCGGAAAAGGCTTACATGTTTATTAATGTATAACATCTTTGCAGCATGGAGGCGTTCAATATACTTTTTGAGAGGCTGATGATAGTGAAAGAGGGATAGCAGACCCTCAAATCTATACCCAGAGGCACAAGTCAGATTCTTTTCTTTTTTTTATTCATTATTATTTTTTAATAGTATTACTTCCATACATAATTCTAAAGGTAATTTGAACTTGGATATCAGGAAAAGCAAATTACAAATATTTTTCTGCTTCGCGAAATTCACTTTACGCCATTTTATTTTTACGAAAGACTTGTCGTCTCTATATTATCTGTTTCTTCTGAAAGAAATCTGAGGGAAAAATTGAAGAAAAAAGAAATGAAATGCGAAAACGGTACCCAGCGTTCGTTATGTGGAATGATTACAGAAAAGTATGACTTTAATTATGAAAATGCACACAAGTTTAGAGCACTTCTAAAGAATTTTTGTGCAGCTAACAATGGAACTTCACGACTGGAAAAAAAATGCAATCTGAGCGTCAAGTATTTCAAGGCTGTCACATTAATGATTGCAAATATCAAATTTTTTACCTTTAGCATTGAGTAAGGCAGACATAAAAAGTGGAATACTAGAAATTTGAGGAGTAAAATGGTAATAGGTAATCTTCTTTTCTCTGCAAGCTTTTGAATCGTCCAGTGCCCAATTTCAGGACTCAGCCTATTACATTACATCAAATTGAGCCTTCCAGTGCTCTCAGTTCTCTATTTGTGATTCTGAATGACGAAGCTCCTCAATACTTGCCTTATTGCTGTTTAAGACAACATCTATTTAAATTTTTTGCCCTTTTTTGCACCATTTAATATCATTTCCCAGCCCTAAAACACTAAAAGAATTTTCCCGTATAAGTTAATAGTAATTACTACCAAAGGTTTACGTAATTTCTGTTTGCAAAAATTCCTCGAAAGAGTTCCTTTCCTTTAAGCAGTGGAATCCAGTATTTGAAACGAAGGTAATTTTTTTAAATCAAAGTAAAATTATTTTCCTTAAAGGACTGAATTTGAAATTATAGACTCAATATGATATACTTGAAGTCTGTATGAAGGCAACGTAACTTATGAATAAAAAAAATTAAGCTTTATATAAATTAATAAGACTTGGTGGCTAAAAAGAGTAGTTTTTCGAACTTTCAAAACTAAATTCTTCTGATAAATCAAGGTTATTAAATAGTCTACGGTGGTATGTAAACTGTTTACTAGAATACTAAGTCTAACCAAAGAAACGAATTAATAACGCAATCCGAAGGCTAATCAGATAATAGTAATAATTTTCGTTACCAACTCCATATTTCTTCATACGACATTTTGAAACACAAATTCAAGACTTTCTTTCTAAACTGCAGAGTGGATTAGGAAATAGAGCAAAAGAGAGAAATACAAGCGACACTTGTGAAGCATGAAAGAAATAGAGTTTTCGGAAGGATTTAAGATGTTTGTCATCAAAAGGCGATGAAATATTTATTTATCAAGGTCAAATGAAGATTTCATGAGTCAAACTAAAAAACTTGGGAATCATCAAGAGTCAACGATAGCCAAGGTTTATCAAAGACAGCCAAATCTTTATCTATCAGTAGCCTGAAGCTGTAATCTTGATGTTTTTTATCAAGAACTATCAAGTTCAAAATTAATTTTCACATTCTGCTTCCCATTAAATCGAAAGAAATTTTCCATTTAGATCCCATTTAAGAAAATGCGATTATCTATGACTTCCATTTTTAAACGCGTTTAGTTTCTCCGACGATAGGCACGTTTTATTCTGTTTCAAGCTGCGAAAAAGATTTTTCTTCCATCATCAACGACTTAAAAATTATAACAGAAATAAGTTCGGATCCCTTCACATTGCTTTAAAGTACTTTGTCTTAAACAAAAGCATTTCTTTTCACATTTAGATTCTGTTTCAGTGTTTGTTGGTTATAGATTGTTATAATAACAGGCAATAATATCCTCATTAAATAATGCAGAAATAAATAAAAGAAACAATGCAATATTTCTCGAAAACAACGACACAATTGCATCAACAATTAGCAGCCTAGGTCAACATCCAGACAAAAACATTTTGTGTGTGTGCGTTTTTCAGCCACTGTCTATTTAACTAACTCTTAAAGGCATAAAACACGAAGGTAACACACGAAGCTTCATGAAAGTGTTTTCTTCCTTACTGAATTTATATTTCTGTTACGTTTCAATACTTGTCGTTAAAAACCTAATAATTTCATCGATGCTTTATGATTAAATATAATTTTAAATGGCTTAATTAAACTAGTGAATGGATTTTAAACAATAGCATGCGGAACACAATTTGCTATTAACGTTTTGAAATCTGACCCAATTTTTAGAGCCAGTTAGCGTCAAAGCAAATATTGACTACAATCGTTTTGATACATAAAGTAGTAACAAATGTCGTCTAGCACTGCATTTCTAAGGAATAGTTTTATTTCTTTCATACGTGCACAGGAAACGAAATGAATTAATAGCTTGTTGCAAATTAGTTGGAAGAGGTTGAAAAAACTTTGTATTTTATTTCGAATTTGTGGCTCAAACGTAATAAAATTTCTCTTTCCTTCCAGTTTGAGATCGCAAAAATGTTATTAATATATGTTGCTATTTATTATGTGTTTAAAATTTTTTTGTCTCCTAATTACCTTGAACAAAACATTTAATATAATCCAGAAAATTTCAACTGTGAACACTCAAAACTATTTCTTAGACATCTGTGTGTACGTTTGGTTTACGAGAACTCATTATCCAGAAGACTATAAATAAGTTTAGTAAAGTACTTGTTACAAAAAGTAGTTTTTACAACTAATAGCAACTTTTTGTACCAAAATGAAAATCGCTTATAACTCCGTTTCTTTCACGGGGTTATAATTTAGGTATTTTTTAAATATCAAATTACCGCTTCATAAAAGTTTATGAATAATTTTCATATCACAACACAATGTTGTAATTAGCAAAAAACGTTGACAAAATATTTCTTAGATTTCTTTTTAAGCTTTCACATTTATTTCCTGCTTGCAGTCGTTATGAAAACGAGTCTAGCAATCAGGTTATAGAATAGCTCAATATTGCTTAAATACTTATTTGCCAACTCTTAAATTTAAACACGCTTTTATCATACATTACATACCACGGATTCTTCAAATTATTTTAGTTGTTCCAGGTGCTGAATAATCCGCACCAGTATGTGACTATTTCCTACCTCCTGTTTCCTGGTATTTTCTAAGGATTTTATTTCTATATTCAATTTCCCGAGGAATAATTCCTGTTACATTTCCTTTCAGTTTGCATTTACTCTGAAATAACTTTTAAGACAAGAATTAATTTGCATAGAAGTTATGCATTTTAAATTTAACATAGTATGTGTTCTAATTAGGAAATAACTATTCAAAATCTAACTTCATGCGTACTATACAAGAACATTTGGGAAACTAAATCACCCCATTCTAATTTCTTAAAAATATGATAATAGCTCAGTTTATATTTATGGAAGTAATTTTAAATTTCGATATTAAAGTATTTCATAAAAATACATACATTAAAGCAGTTCTATGTGGACACAATGTATTAATTTCTATAAATTTTAATTGGTGGAGCATTATTTCCTTTTCTACATTTCGTCATAAGATATTTGGTATAATTACACTTTTTAGTAGATTTGAGTCACATAATTTGTTGAGAAGAGATAAAGAGAGATCAGAGAAAAGAAATTAAGCAGGTTTATTTAAAACTACATAAAATACAAGAATAACATGTTCGTAATTACAGAATAACTGAAATAATATTTTTTTTTTGCTAATATTATTGAAATAGCAATTGAAGGGCTTGCAGCAAGAACGGCCCAGCTCTACTTTGGTAGATTATGTGTTCTCGGGTCAGTTTTGTTAAAAAAAATCCCTCTTTGCATTGGAGAAAAAAGCCATTGGAGTAACCGTAAAAATAATTTTTATTAGCAATTTTAACGAGGACAAACGTTTAGAATATAAGCTAAAAAATGAATTAATTTTTTAAAAATTAATTAATTTAAAAAATTTTCCGAAAATTTAAAAATGAGGAGATGGGCCCTTCAGTTCTTTTCTGTTACATTTCTGAAATAATAATTCTTTTTCTGGTATATTTTTACTAACAACGTGATGTGATACTGTGCGGAGGAAATACATTTTTAAAGACAAATATTCAGAATTATTTCAACTACTCAAGTTTCACACATACAAAACTCGATTTTCTAAATAACATAAAATAAAAGAAATCATCAAATTAAAAATTTAATGAAACTACTTATAAAATTTTTCACATATCTAATTGGAAGCCATTGTATTAGTAGGACTCTAGTTCTAACTCTGCAAAAAGACTATAATGATGTTAGAAGGACAAAACAGGTGAAAATGAAATATAGTTTAAAACATATTCCTAAGTTAACATCAGATAATGTTTAAAATATCTTTCTGAAGATTCATGCACTTCAGTTACTGGAATATCTATTCATAATCTTCAAAGGGACCGCCTAATCGATATAGAGACTAGCAGAATTTGGTGACTTCACTGATGGGCTTGGTCTCAAATCTCGGATAAGGTACGGATGCTTGTAACTATAATAATGCCGTCTTGGACAGGCAAACCAGAGGACAAGGGCTCTATTTTCTGGCGGTTTCCAACCGCTTTACATACACAGTCCAGTCACATTAATGTGACCATCTGTCAAAAGCCAGAATAACCACCTTTCGCAGAGCGGACTGCTGCGAGACGTGCAGGAAGAGAGTCACATAGGTCCCTGAAGGTGTTCTCTGGGATGTTGAGCCATGCCGACTCTAATGCCGTGGCCAGCTGCGCTAGATTACGCGGTTGAGGATCCATGGCGCGAACAACTCGATCGAGATGGTCCCCCAGATGCTCGATTGGATTTAAGTCAGGTGAGTTTGCTGGCCAGGGGAGGACGGTAAACTCATCCTGGTGCTCTTCGAACCACGCACGTACACTGGCAGCTGTATGGCACCTCGCATTGTCCTGCTGGAAGATGCCATCATCCTGAGGAAAAACAATGCGCATGTAGGGGTGAACATGGTCCGCAAGGACAGATGCGTACTTGTATTGATCCATTGTGCCTTCCACAATGATCAGTGAACCTAGAGAATGCCAGGAAAACATTCCCCAGACCATAATGCTCCCGCCTCCAGCTTGGACCGTTCCGGCAATGGTTGCAGGGTGGTTCCTTTCAGAGGTTTCACGCCTTATACGCCAACGTCCATCTGTCCGATGGAGCATAAAACGCGATTCATCCGAAAACGCAACCTGTCGCCACTCAGTGGACGTCCAGCTGCTGTACTGGCGTGCAAATTCTAGCCTTCGCCGTCGATGAACAGCAGTCAGCATAGGTGCACGAACCAGGCGTCTGCTTCGGAGGCCCAGACGCAGCAATGTTCGCTGAATAGTACTTTGGGAGACACTTTTGGTAGCCCCTTGGTTCATTTTGGTGGTCAGTTGCTCAACGGTAGCCCGTCTATCTGCCCGAACGCATCTCCGCAACCGTCGTTCGCCTCTGTCATCTATGGCCCGTGGTGCACCACATTTGCCACGTCGCTGATTTTGGACAGTCCCATTTTGCCATGCACGGTACACTTTTACCACGGCGGCACGCGAACAGTTCACAAACTCAGCCGTTTCGGAAATGCTTCCACCCTTGGCCCGAAAGCCAATGATCATGCCCTTTTGGAAGTCGGATAAATCGCTTCGTTTCTGCATTACGCCAACGATTGAAATGTTTTCCGAAGCCCTCACACACCCTTTATATACGCTCAACTGCACTGTGCTGCCACCTGCCTTCTGTGATTGGTTATTTAACTCTGACATGGAAAGTACGTGGTGGTCACATTAATGTGACTGGACTGTGTAGATTAAGTGCCCAAGCCATCCGAGAGGGCGCCACTTCCCTCGATCAACCCACGGGGACTTCACGTGTCAGACATCGTCCGTCCCCAAGTGTTGACCGAGGGGCGCCACCCCAGGACAAGATTCGATATCTAACCATGTTACGTCCTCACACCTAAGAGGCAGACAAGACAGTACCAGTACTGCCCTTACCAAGCCTGAAACAACCACCGAATAAACGATGGCTCCTGGGAAATGAAAGAAATAACCACCGAATAAACGATGGCTCCTGGGAAATGAAAGAAATAACCACCGAATAAACGAAGTCCTGTGAAGACTGATTATTTACCCCAGAAGCCGAGGCTATCTAGACATTGGTCCTGGACAGAATCCCAGGTCTCCTTCCATAAATGATTGGTTCCGAAAATTCCAACTAGTCGGACCCCAAGGATGGTATCAGACATCATCAGGCTATGCGAACCTTGTTACCGGAGGGACCACGAGGTAGACCGATGTCGGACAGGGACAGGAGAGGCTATATGGTAGGGCGTCACTGCCCCAGCAGTTGCATCCACTCTCAGAAGGTCCAAATCGAACCCCGGGTCTCCTCTCATAAAATGGTCGGTTCCGGAAATCCAATCTTTTCCAACTTCAAGGGAGTAACAACTTGACCGCTATTGCTAATGAGCCCTGTTTCGAATCCTGGATGATGCATGGAAGTTTAATGCTAACCGCAACTGCTAAATTACAGAAAATATCTCTATAATAAATTTCTCTGATAAAGGTTGCTCAAGGGGAAACAGGGATAAGGAACCCTCCGATTCTATCCCTCAAGGAAAATGTTAGGCAGATATTGTGATGGAATTTCAAGTAGTCTCTGTGGGCTTTGTTTCAATTAAATAGTCTCATCTAATGCGATTGCAGCGATAATGCAGAAGTACTTAAAATCCATCTTTACAGATACTTTACAGATACGAAAGTTCTCTAAAGAGATTTTTGGTAAGGAAATTGGAGTGAGGGTCCCAGATGTTTCGGCGATTGCTCTCAATCAAGAGTGAGACAGAGGTGAAAAATTTGTCAATCTTATCAATGGAACTCAAGACCCACAGCCAGTAAAAGGCATATCTCTCTTATCTGCTCTTGATAATTTATACTGCTACCTATGTAAGATCCGAAGCCATAGCATACTTGAATGAAAACAAAAAATTCTAAAAGATTACCAGTGGAAGTGCAGTTATATCTCATTCCACGAAATTCGCAAACTACCAGGATAACTAAATAATCTTTTGATGGGCTAATATTTTGGAATTGGGATTTGAAAACTGTCTAAATTTTTCTGCTTAACCTCAAAACTATCGGTTGGCAACGTATCGTACGTACTACGGCTTCTCCATCTCAGATTCAAAATTCCAATTAATACTTAAACTTCAGTTTACGAATTTTTGCTTTCCCAATTACTCTTAGAAACAGAATTCATTCATGCGGCCGAAGTAGTCCTAGTTAACACATTTAACTGTGCTATAAATGATTATTTATTTGTTTAATTTTAAAGTAATTCATAAAATAAAGAACAGATAATCTTCGCCATGGTTCATTCATTTAACCTGCGAATCGCAGATACTCATTGATTGTCAAAAGAAAAATGTTAGCGTACGTAAGATATAAACAGCGCACAAGAAATAAACAGCACCTGATATTTAAACGTTTTGATTCCTTTACTAATAGAATAGCTAATATAGATCGTAACAAAGTGGCTGAATTTGTGAACTCTTGATGTTGGATATTAAATACCTAAACAGTAACTACTAAATGGATGCTTGTTTTCTTGGTGCAATACTTATGTTTTTCCCACTAACGTCTTTTGTAAAAAGAAAATTAGCGTATTACATCAGTAACTGTAAAATCCTGTTTTTCTCAAGAATGGAAACGTCAGAAGAAAATAGGATTCCTATGAATGCTTTGATAAAAAATTGATTTTGATGACATAAAATGTGAGTTTAGTGATGTTGATCATGTTGAATGTGAGCTAAGTGATGTTTAGTAATTTTTTTAAATGGCTAACGTAAAGGATATATCAGTGATGGTGTATTAGAGGAAAAAAAATTCTGCAATAAATTTTATGCTTCTTTTAAAAATTTCCCGCTCCAATAAAAAATGCACCTAAAATAATTTTGCGGAGTCATTAGGTATTTTTGAAGAAGAAGTCATGAAAAATTGAGCAATGCCTTCGCTAGGACTCGAACCAGAGACCTCTCGAATACGCGTCGAGGGCGCTGACCACTACACCAGGAAGGCATGCTAAGAAGACGGGACAAATACCTTATATACTCCCCCTTTCAAAGGGCAACTGTGGATTAGGGGACCTAATCGCCAAATCCCGGTGGTGGAGAATCATTATTCACAACCTCTTTAGTTCGGGTGCCACTGTGCAGACATTAGGTACTTTGAAGCTGGAAATGTGAAAAATGAGCAATGCCCTCGCCGGGACTCGAAGCGCGGACCTCTCGAATACGCGCCGAGCCTGCTGACAACTACACTACGAAGGCATGCGAAGAAGGCGAGAGAAATATCTTATAATTTAACTTACATTTTATTTGATAAATATCTATTATTACTTTCCTGTTGTACTGCTAAGAGATTTTTGTGGTGGTATTTTCATTTGTATGCGATTTTTTCAGACTGAGAGAAAATTTTATAGAAATATACACTAGGCGGTTACTAAATTGATGGCTAAAACATTTTTTGCTTTTATGAGAAGTTAAGTAGATTGGGCAATTTCTATTTAAGTAAAGCTGTTGATTATGATGGCGTCGGGCATAATTTCTTCTTCAGGATAGAAAAAATTTGTTGGAGAAGATAGAACTATGTCAGTCACTTTCAAATCGATAGGTTTATTTAAAATTAATTTATACCAAGCTAAATTTTTTCTCCTTAATTTTATATTACACGTTGGCGTATTTCTCTCTTCCCGTATAGCTGTTTCTCTGTTTTATTTGAAAGTGTGTGTATCCTTCTACTTCATCTATAACAGAGGACAATCGTACAAAAATATAATTTTGAAAAATTTTACTGTATTTCCTTCCTGCGTTAATTGACCACAGATTTAGATTAGACTACTACACGCTCAGTTAATCAAAAATAAACCCAGATTTCTGTTGATAAAGCAAATCGTTTTATATTTTAAGAGAGTTCAACAAACGAAATACTCTGAATTCCAACCGTTAAACAGAAATGCAATATGGTAAGGCTAATTCCATTTAAAACGTCACAAAAGAGAAAAACGTTATTCATTTTTACTGCAATATTTGTATATTACATGTAAGAGTGAGAGCAATTTAAAATTTCTGGGTTATACGTTTTGGTTATATTATTTAATTATTATAAGGCTCAATAAAATTATCTGCGTAAGCATGCGTACATTCGTGGAAGAAATTCCAAGTAAAACTGTTTGGTATTGTTACTTGCTGAGACGGAAAGACTAATCTACCTGCGTAACTAAAAATTTAATTCTTATGCTAATTTTCAGCTAGTTATGCAAAATTAACTTAAGCTCATGAAAGTAGTTGACGTTAAACTTTGAGCTGCGTTTTTGATTTCTTTAAGAGGGGACTATAAGAGTCACTTGTATTCTTCAATAACGTTAGGTCTAAAATTTCAAATCTTGTTTCAGATAACGTAGCTAGATAGTTGTTTCTTTGTTTCAGATAACGTATTGTAGAATTTGCTCATCTGCTTTGCTATACATACAAATTGAACGATTGTTATTTTAATATACACAGTCCAGTCACATTAATGTGACCATCTGTCAAAAGCCAGAATAACCACCTTTCGCAAAGCGGACTGCTGCGAGACGTGCAGGAAGAGAGTCACATAGGTCCCTGAAGGTGTTCTCTGGGATGTTGAGCCATGCCGACTCTAATGCCGTGGCCAGCTGCGCTAGATTACGCGGTTGAGGATCCATGGCGCGAACAACTCGATCGAGATGGCCCCACAGATGCTCGATTGGGTTTAAGTCAGGTGAGTTTGCTGGCCAGGGGAGGACGGTAAACTCATCCTGGTGCTCTTCGAACCACGCACGTACACTGGCAGCTGTATGGCACCTCGCATTGTCCTGCTGGAAGATGCCATCATCCTGAGGAAAAACAATGCGCATGTAGGGGTGAACATGGTCCGCAAGGACAGATGCGTACTTGTATTGATCCATTGTGCCTTCCACAATGATCAGTGAACCTAGAGAATGCCAGGAAAACATTCCCCAGACCATAATGCTCCCGCCTCCAGCTTGGACCGTTCCGGCAATGGTTGCAGGGTGGTTCCTTTCAGAGGTTTCACGCCTTATACGCCAACGTCCATCTGTCCGATGGAGCATAAAACGCGATTCATCCGAAAACGCAACCTGTCGCCACTCAGTGGACGTCCAGCTGCTGTACTGGCGTGCAAATTCTAGCCTTCGCCGTCGATGAACAGCAGTCAGCATAGGTGCACGAACCAGGCGTCTGCTTCGGAGGCCCAGACGCAGCAATGTTCGCTGAATAGTACTTTGGGAGACACTTTTGGTAGCCCCTTGGTTCATTTTGGTGGTCAGTTGCTCAACGGTAGCCCGTCTATCTGCCCGAACGCATCTCCGCAACCGTCGTTCGCCTCTGTCATCTATGGCCCGTGGTGCACCACATTTGCCACGTCGCTGATTTTGGACAGTCCCATTTTGCCATGCACGGTACACTTTTACCACGGCGGCACGCGAACAGTTCACAAACTCAGCCGTTTCGGAAATGCTTCCACCCTTGGCCCGAAAGCCAATGATCATGCCCTTTTGGAAGTCGGATAAATCGCTTCGTTTCTGCATTACGCCAACGATTGAAATGTTTTCCGAAGCCCTCACACACCCTTTATATACGCTCAACTGCACTGTGCTGCCACCTGCCTTCTGTGATTGGTTATTTAACTCTGACATGGAAAGTACGTGGTGGTCACATTAATGTGACTGGACTGTGTACAAGTCCCTATTATCCATTTTGTTTCTTTTCAATTTCGTAATTTAATTTTTTTTCTTTTACAAATCGATAATGGCTCTCTTTCAGCTGCTAACATGTGCCTGAAACGTTTTATAGAGAATTTATTTAAATACAGGAAAGTTTGTTCAGATTTTTAAAAATCAGAGATCAGATAGATATACAAAAACATCTAGATATCAAAATTAAGCCAACAATTCCATTGTTATAACAGTTCCAAATGGTATTACGAACTCTCATTTTAATCAATGTTCTTACTTTTTTCCTTCGAAAAGTATTTCACATAATCCTCTGTTAACATTAGATTTTGTAAAGTTTTGAAATTATAAATGCCAACTTTCATTTTGACACGACCTCAGTTTTGAAATTAGCATCGTACTTAGAAATTGCGCTTTCTGATTTCTAGTTTTTCAAACGTCATTTTACTTTAAAATTTCATATGAGAAAGGACTAATTATTTTTTTCTTTTTTCGCCTCCAGTTACTTTAATTCCAATTGCATATAAATTTTACGATGCAGCTTTTTGAACAATAAATTCCTTCTTTCCAGGTACATGCCCAAACCAAGCATACTGCCCTCTGCCTTAGTGGAAACACAAAGAACTTACTTGAGGCACTTTAAAAGACCAAATTTTAATCAAGCCATGTGCTTTACGTGCAAGAGTAAACAAGGAGGCAACTCTCTGAGAAAGGATAAACAAATGCACTTGTTTTAATAAGAAAATTATGTATAATTATCACTGAATGAAGCTGAATTATTTTGTATGGCCCAAGAGGAGTGACGTTTATTTAAATATACTAAATTCAGGATAGCTAATACATAAAGGTGTAGAAAATATTAGTGATTCAGAAACGATACGAAGTTCTGTAATACATTATTAATTACATTCATAAAAGTCAAATGCATGCTTATCAGATATATTTTTCTTACCTGTGACTATAGTATACCAGTTGGGGTAAGAATTGGAGGGAAAAACTGGAGTCACATATTCCGCCTTGACTCCGTTGTCTGCCATTCTTTTAAATCCAACATATGAGGAATCATTTAAGTAATCCCAACGCACTCCATCAACCAGCACTAAGATAACTTTCTCCGTATCCATTGGAAAAGAAGGAAAACCCATCGATCCAATTATTCCCAGTAACAAAACAAGAACCGCCGAGAGCATCGTACCTACCGTTGTCATCGCTACGACCGAATGAGTGCTCTCTTTCCTCCATCATCCAAACAACATGCAGTTGGCGACGCGATTTGGCAACATGCACGCCGTTTGGCTTCTATTTCACAATACTTTCTTTTCTCTGCTTGAATAGTTATTATAAGTTACTAGTGAAAACTCTTTTTGCTGAATTTTTTGGCGAATTCAGGTTTAGAGTTATGTTGTGTGATCATATATCGCATTATTTATTTCTTGGTACTACCACTTGTACAAAATATATGAATCGATTTGTAAATTAGATTTTGTCTATTTTCGTAAACAACTTAAACCAAGAAATGGTAACTATAAGCCGAAAACTTTAGAAAGCCTCGGTCTGCGCGAACTTCAGAGTGAACTATTCAGCGTGAGATCAATGGATAATTAATAACTGAAGCTACTTGCTGCCATTGCTAAAATTAATTTATAATTTTAAATAAATGTATTTAGTTATATTCTTTCAAAATGTTTTACCTATAGACAAAAACGCATGAGATCAATTGTAATTCAATTTTATCGAAATGTGCAACAAAGAGCTATTAGCTAGGCATTAAAAAAACCGTATACAAGCTCATCCTTAAAAACTCGTTTTTCTGCCCAGGTCATTTCCAAAGTTACTGGACTGAAAATTCTTATTTGTCACCATATTTTTAATAAACTTTTTCACATTCATAATTTATCAGATTCAGCTGCATTACATAATGAAATCTGTCATGTTAATCACTTAATATAAGAAACATCTTTAGGGCCGAACGACCGGGTTAGTGGTTAACGTCTCCGACTGCCGTACCGAAGGGCTAGGGCTTGAATCCCGGAGAAGGCATGGATGTCTGTAAATGTATAGTGTCTGTGCGGCATGGGGACACTCTAAATATGACACTTAAGTATACACTTTAGTATAATTTCTGTTGATCGCAGACCTCGTGTCTTCGGGCTTTTGACTTTCACTGACAAGCAAGTTGATAGGCAGCTTATTTTATACTAACCAATACTATCCTTTAAACCTTTTAGGGAAAATGTATTCAAAGTAGCTGGCAAAATAAACCAAAGGGGGCCAATGTCATCACTATTGACTTTTTTTATTTATTACGTGCTTCGCCCTTAGGCACTACACGGAAATGGTTGGATGCCCAGTGGAGGTTTAAGGCAAACTGGCTCATATCCACGTTGAACATGAGGAAAAATACAAGAAACGGGCATACAGGTAGCCCGTTTGGCGGGACTCGAACCCCGAACCGGACTACCAGTGTTCAGCGACTTTAACCGTTCGGCTGCTGGTCGGCCAATGTCACTACTAGACACCTGAAATTTTCCTTCTTGAGTAGAGAAATTGACCACCTTTGCTTTATTTATCAAATATTTTGTAAATTATTTATTAATTTTATTTTGTTAATTACTATAATATTTATTTTGTAAATTATTTATTAAATATTTATTAAATATTTTGTAAATTAAGATAGTAAAATAAAATAAGTGGACTTCCTGCATTTATAATTATGCTTTTATGGTAAAGAAATATACAGAAAATGATATAAAAACTTTCTGTTGAGTAACGTTATTAGCATTTCTGACTAATGAAATTAAAATGAATTAGTATAATTTAAAAAGAAATGCAGTTTTACTGTTATTTTACAAGTATTTCATTTTAAGCGAGGTAAAATGTATAGGGTGTGGAATTTTTCTCAGAAGTTTTAGTAGTACAAGTAAGTCATTTGTTGCAAATGTAATTGTTTTTGTTAACCCAAAAAAAGATACCGGAAACCTAACTTGATCTTTACATGATAATCAGAGTAGATGAAAATTTTAATTTTAAGAGTGAAAGAAAAAGTTTAAAAAAAAAAGATAATTGAATATAGGCATGAGGAAATTTATATTTCTGTCATAATTGTATTTAATAATCTCTTTTTTGACCCTTTATTTCCACCCTATATATTTTCGAGCGTTTTTAAACAATTTAATTAATTTACAAGTGTGAAGAATTTAACAGTTTATTTGCTTTATTTCTCAGCTGAATACATTTAAACGATCGATACCATTTCGTACCTTGCTTTGTGCTATTCCTTCCTGACAGCACACGAGAAAAAAAAAGCTCTTCCGCTTCCAGCACAAAACACGCAAAATCACTTGCGAATTAAATCGAGGAAAAATAGCATGATTATGGAAAATTTCCCATTTCTTCTTACAATGACACGTGAATTATTAAAATCAAATTATTCTCTGGTAATGTATGAAAAAGGCCTAGAGCAAATAGCGATGATTACTGAATTTTTTTCATGTATCTAGCTCTTAATAAAACGTAATGACAGAACATACAGGTTAATGCACTTGCAAATTTGAGATTATTAATTCAAAAAGAGAAAAAAAAAAGCTAAAGTAATTTTTGTAATTTTTGTTCAATTGATGAAATTTATCCGGAATTTTAACAAATGTGTTGCTTAATGTAGTATAAAATACATCCCGTGAAATTAATCGCAACAAAATAGCTTCCAAAGATAAAAGAAATTGCCGTTGAAGCAGACATAATACGCAGCCTGAATATGTTATGTATGTCTTAAGTACGTTTGATCTTTGAGAAATTGTTAGATTTTTTACATGCTTTCTAGTATCTATTTTATTTTTAGGAAGAGTAACATTTTTATTGCAACGCGAGTAAAAAATGCAACGAAGATTTCAAATATAATTTTTTCCTTCTTAATTTAAGTAAAATATTATTGTTTTGATAAAAAAATTCCTGATTTAGAAACCTGAAAACTTAAGCAGCAGAGTAAAAGAAATTTTTCATCAAAGAATAACAGTTGTCAGATAGATACTCATAAAATATTGTGCTAAACCTTTTTTCCTGTGAGTATGCTTAATTTTTCAAAAAATATTTATTGCATTTTGCAATTAAAATCTTACCTTATTGTTTGTCAATTGATAAAAGATTTTGCAACATGTTTGCCAACAACAACTTTTGCAATCTTTTATAAAAGCTCATGCAACAAATAACATTATAAGCTTCGTATAAAATGCTCCATGTTGTTCCATATAACCACAACTACTGTTTTAGACCCAAAATGCTTTTGAATAATATTGCAGAATATGTATGTATGCATGTGAGATAAAAAATATATAAATAAAAATTATAACTTAAATTAGAATTAGCCCCTTAATTCCTCATTTTAATTTGGGTGTTTCCTCTCACTGTTCTAAAAATAGCAGTTGCTTAATAACTATTTCTCGATTGCATCATTTCTAGATTTATCCATATCATATGAATTTTACGTAACGCCGATGACGTGAAGATTTGAAGATAGCAATATTTTAGGATCCGTGGGAGGGAAGGCCTTGATTTCTTTGTTTAAATTCTGGATTTGCGACTGAATACGAGCTGTCGCAATGCAGAAGGATTGCATAAGCAAGCATGAAACGGACTAATTTGGAAAGAGTCAGTCAAAAAAATAAAAAGCTATTTTTAAAAAAGGAAATTAGTTACGTTATAAAATTTTGAATTTTTTTTATTATTCAAAATACGTAATGGGAATACAAAATTATTATATTTGTGATATTTTGGGGAAGCTTTGAAAAACCTTTCCTGAATAAATATGATCATGTGGATTCTAAAACAATATTGACTGAAAATTTTAATAGGATTAGAAATCTTTCAAAGTTTACATTTTGCAGTAATTTAAATAATTATTTTGGTCAAAATTTTAGGATTTGTATTTTTATGTTTAAAATTACATTTCTCTTCATTTGCTAGTGCTTTAGATCTCTAAAAAATCAAATCTGAGCCGTTTTCTCTTTGATGAGGGGGAATATGTAAGATAAAAAAAATACATAAATTAAATTTATACCTTAAATTAGAAATAGCCCCTTTATTCTCCATTTTGATTTAGGTGTTTCCTCTCTCTGTTCTAAATATAACAATTAATTAATAACTTCTTTGGATTGCATGATTTCTATACAAATACATATCATATGACTTTTGCATAACAATGATGACGTAGCTAATTTGAACTTAAAATTTCCAGAGCCGATACCTTTCCCTTAATAAGCTTCCATATTAGATAACTATAAACATACATTCCGCACCTTCTTGTACTTGTTGCTTTTTTTCGTATGATCTATGTTTGCTGTCACAAATGTAAATGTTTTGAATCAGGCACGACTAGAGTGCCAAGTAAATTGTGGCCACAAATGTCAGTTGAAATAAAAAAAATGAATATTTAATCTGCCTCGGTTGCCAGGTTTGCTGTTTATTAAAGCTCAACATCTTCATATATATATATATATATATATATATATATATAATTCAACATAGTAATAGCTAAAACAAAGGAAATTATCTCCTAGGAAGTACGAAGTGAAATTGCACACTTTTGCATTATAAATTTCACTTCCTATTTCTTAGGAGATAATTTCCTTTATTTTATCTATTACAATGTTGAAATAAATCATATCTTTGTATTAATTGCGCATTATTTTACCTTATGTGCTTCTGAATAAATTTTGGAAGCCACTAAATTTAAAGTTTTTTACTTATTTGATTTTTCTTCTAATATACACACATACATACACACATGCACACATACACACCCACACACACATATATATAATAGCTATATTTACAGTTTTGACAAAAGATACGAAAAATTTTTAAATTATATTTAAAACGTAATATAAAATTTGATGAAATTCAATTGTAGCTTTAATTTCGAAGTTTAATATCAATGCGTAATTGAATTACAAATCAAACATCGTATTTTTAATTCACTTTAAAATAATCAAAAGAGATCTGACATGCGTTTGGCTTAAGAATTACACATTCTTTCACTGTCCATTGAAAATGACTTTGGTAAAAAACATAGAATAAGTGTTTTGAGGAAGAA
This sequence comes from Stegodyphus mimosarum, assembly GCA_000611955.2. Classification (NCBI taxonomy): domain Eukaryota; kingdom Metazoa; phylum Arthropoda; class Arachnida; order Araneae; family Eresidae; genus Stegodyphus; species Stegodyphus mimosarum. Next base: position 89,269 of record KK122282.1, read on the forward strand.
ACATAAACAGTTCCTTATGTAAAGCTTATCAACATCAGTAATCTTAGACAAGTCATCTTGAAGCCGAATACAAAAACCTTTAATCGATTTAAGTCAGGAAACAAAATTAAATATTTAGATTATTTTGTTCATTCCTTCTTAATCCGGCTTCTCTAATAAGGTTTACTTTCCATTTCATATGGAAAAAAACAAACAATCTTTAATAATTATTTATTCACCATTAAAATTATGAATAATTTGAATTTGAAAAAAAATCTGTTATAAACGTTCAAATTTCATTTTAAAAGAAAAATTCAAATTTGAGAAAAATATGAACTAATATTCTTCTTTCCTAGGGAATAGTAGTAAGTAAATGAGAAATGCGTTTAAAATAAATAACATACAAACCCTGATAAATGTGAATGATGTAACCATTTGAACATTTTCTCACGAAGCAGGCCTTCCCTACCAGTTTATGTCTTTGTTGTGATAAAATCTTTAACTCAGATCGTGATTGCAGTTTCACTTTAATTCTGTCTTCTGTGTGCGGTCTTCAGTTTTGTTTTTTGCTGTATAATTACTCATCTCAAGTTATATTAATTTTATATAAAAAAAAGAATATTGCAGAGATTATTCAAAGCAAATGTATCATATTCACTTGATTTGAAAAACAGGTATGACAGTTTTATTTTGGTTAAAAATGAGCAGGTTATTAAATTTAGAAACTAAGTTTATTACTTTCTGTAAACAATCAATTTCTTATTTAACAGTCGTTTGTTCCAAAGAGCAGTCATGTTTATTCTTAAAGTTATATAAAACATATGTTGTTTTCACGAATATATAATTGATACGAACTTAAATGTGGACTTAAAAAAACACAAATAAGTTTAAAAATTGTGTAAAGCAATAAGAGTTGTAAGAATAAAAGTTACAGGATTGAAAAAACAGCAGAAACGTTTTAAAATTTAAAAAAATAAAAAGCTTTCGCTAAGCAATTGCAAAATTACGAAATGTTTATTCATTTGCATAATTTCTAAACCTGTTGCATGGTTTACACGAGCTGCTTTAGTAAAAACATTCGAAGGTCAGTCAACTGTCGCATAAGATTTCGATTCACGTCTGCTACGCGATGCTCCGAATCACTTTCGTTACAAGATGATTAGCCTACAACTGGAGGGCAGTTGAGCATCTGAAAGATTCTCGAATGAATATGTTAAGTGAAAGACTCCACTCCTTTCGAGCTTCTTCTTCGAAAAAAGATAAACTGCCAAATGTGGCAAGTGTTTTTCTTATTACTTAGCAACTTCTCATTCATCGCTATTCACCGGCCTCATTATTGGCGACCGCGATCAAACAGCATGTCCACCTGAGCAGGATTCAACACTGGTCCTCCGACTTGTATGATAAATGCCGAGAAATAGCGATTGAGACTTTTTGTTTACCATTTAGCTGCAGGCTAATAGTAGAATTAGGTCGTCGGCCGCGATCATCGGTGGGCCAGATAAATGCCTTGATGTAGGTGGATACGGGAAGTATTATCTTGGAAAAAAAATGTGTTTTTAAAACTTTATCCTGGTGGAATTATTTTAATTCAATGATGGTGCGGAACTACATCTGAAGGTAACTTACACTATTCAGAATCCGAGAAAGACACTAGACAGAAAATAAGTTCTTAAATTTTGGATAAACAAAACTAAGAAGATTAGAAAGAAAGAAATATTGTACTAACGTCTTAAATGAGCAATGAATGAAAGTTCAAAATTTTTAACCTTTTCCAGAATTTAAATTCAAATCTAACGGAAATCACTGTCGTATGAAATTGTTTAACCTAAGCTTCTATGCAATTTCTTAGAGTATAAACGGAAAATGGCACAGTTATATCGAAATAACAAAAAAAAAAAAAAAAAAAAAAAATTCTGAAACTCTTACGTTAAACAGATCTTACAAAAATTTACTGTAATACCTGTATTTATAAGATTTTTCAGAAATTACTGAGCGACTTCATCTCTACTCACCCTTCCGCCATATTTTAAATGCTTCCACAATGTAGGATTTTTTTCGCTCATATGCAAAGTAAAATATTATTTATTCTGAATTCAGCTACCACCATTTGATCAGAAATAAGACACAGTGCTTCAAATTAAAAAAAAAAACTGTATAGTACCTAAATAGCCTAATTATTCAGTATGTATGATACCTAATTATTCTGTAGTAATTTGTAGAATTTTATGATAATAAACCAGTTATTATGATCTGAATCTTTATTTCTTTTTATTGTAGTCCTCAGCAGAATACAAATTAGTTACACTGTATTTTAGCCGAGGTTTTGAGTTTTTAGAATTAGAGCTTCCCGCAGTTTCGCTTTGCAGTTACGTACTATCTCCAGCCTCCTTCAGAGTTATTCTGTCTTTAGCCTTCTAGCTAGCCGACAGTTTAAATATGCTTCGTTAATTATTTGAGACAGCTTAAGTAGTCTCTTGTGTATGAAGTTTCGGATTACTTTACTCAATTTTGAGCTTAACTTTATCTTGTGTTATTTTAAATACCCGCAGGTAGCAGAGGTTCATCTGTAGCATAAGTTTCTGTCAATTTAAAGAGTTAAATATAAAGGTTATTTTAGCATTCTTTGAACTTGCTTTGCATTAAAGCGATAACTCACTTTTGGGTCTAGTAGAATAAGGAAGACTGCCGCCCAGACGGTATAGGGGTTAGGGGAGCCTGACTGCGATACCGAAGGGCCCGGGTTCGAATCCCGGGGAAGGCATTGATGCAAAAATTGCCCGACTTTCATAGGAGGCTAAGGCGGCCCACCTATTAGGTGCCTGCATAATAAAGAGACCACCACATCTGGCCTTAGGAGTGGCTGATGCCGACATAGGCAAGCGCCAGCCATTGAAAAAAAAGCTATGGAAGACTCTAAGTTAAGCTTCTAGCAAGCAGAACCCAACATATTAATTTCTAATACAATGCTGTACATTTTGTTTAAAAAATTAATTTCTATTTCACTCTCTAACGCGCAGATGAAAAAAAGCATCGAAGGTGCTTACTGTTTAACAAATTTAATATTTTTCCTCAACAAGGTTTTTAGAATTTATATACCAAAATTTTATAACTGAATCATTTAATGTAAATTTTAATATATCGGGAATAAAGAAATTGTATTGTAATATTTTATTATAGCCTGTATTCGTATGAATATACAAAATGCAGAATGTAATTGTATATTCACGTAAACTTATTTTTTATGTTTGCATGTTTGCATACATATATATTGTTGCGTTTTACGGGTTCGTGGATTTGAGAGTATCCGATGAAAACACGATGCAGAACAGTAAAAAGCCCAATTTATTTACAGGAATCACTATTTACAGCACAGTTCCAAAATTACCTTTAAAATCGTCGAAAATCTACAATAAATACGCTGAAACAATCAGCAACACAGCTTCAGGCTGTAACTGTAAAGGTAGCTTCACGGCAACACTAAACTTATAATAAACACCGTGGAACAATCACCAATACACTGTCAAGCTATACTGTAAAGATAGCTTCACGGCAAAGCACTATCTCGATTGCTTTCCGTTCACAAAACTCTCGCGTAGCTTAGCAGCTATTCTCACAATAATCACAACGCTCACAGTACTTCACAATACTTCACAATCTCTTCGCCACTAACTGCTCTCAGAAACGCAAGGGTTTATATAGCTTTTCTTTAAGTTCGACACGTTTCGAGAAATATCTCGACAGGAAGTTATTCTAGAAGCTTCCCGATTGGACCATGGGATATCGCCAATTTGGTCGCCAAATGGGCGATAAAGTTGCCAATCTGGCAACCCTACCATACACTATTTTATGGCAACCCTAGTGCTATGCCGGAAAGCTTACATACAGGCGCAACCGCCGAATTTTTCGTAACAATATATACATATAGATGTTGCATACATATAGCTAAGTCTATATATATATATACATTTATATATCTATATCATTATCAACACATGATAATTAAATCAAAATTAGGTCATGAAAGGAGGGCAACTACAGTTGATAGGGTCTTTTTACATTTTTATTGGGAAATATGGGATTGTGCTGGTTTTATATTTAATTTCTTTCATGTCTTTGTTGTTTTGTTTCTAAATTGATTACTTTCTTGTTTATGGTTAATTAACATTTAAGAAGTATTTTGCGCGGAAATGATTTGGGATATTTTTGTTTTAAACAATATCTGCAGTACTATACATACATACATGTTATACACCGCTTCTGTCTCAATTATTGTCGTTTGACGAAATGCGTAATGGAGTTTAGCCATACTCGAATTTTTCACGCTTTTCCCTTGATAAGTCCGTGACTAACCTCGAGTTAAGCTAAATTACCATTTACTGATATTTATTGTTATTTATTCTTGTGTTTTTAATACTTAATTTTTTACGTGTTTTAAAAAATTTCTTAATGTTGAATTTTTCAATACCTACTTTATGGTTTTTAATTTTTTACAACTGCTTTTACTTACGTTGTTGTTCAAGTTTTTTACTCTGGAACTAAGATATCAAATTTACTTTTAGGGGATTGCTTTTAGAATTTTACTCCTGTTGCTTATCTTTGATTTTAATTTTGCAGCTCAATGCGCAAAATTATTGACCAAATAGGTCTCTACGTTCTTTTAGTACTTTCTATAAAGTGTGTAAGATAAAAAAATGTATAAAGCGAAATTTTAATTTTAATTTGCAATAGCCCCTTAGCTCTCCATCTTAATTTGGATATTTCCTTTCACTTTCTGTATTAAAAACTGTATTGCTTACAATAAATCTCTCTAAAACTATATCACTTCTAAATTAATCCATGCTATGTAATCTTACACAACGTTGCTGATGTAGACACTTACGTAAATCAGTCCCCATAATTCTGAACTGAAACTCAAAATTGCAAACCATACCCTTTTCACGTCTCTCCCAGATTTTGTTTTTGCATGCGTTACATCCCTTCTTTATTTCCTGTCCAGCTAACATGTCGCTGTTCCCCATTTTGTTTCATCAATCATAATTTAGAATAGACAAAGATGTGATGAAGACGTAATCGCGTATTGCGCCCAGCTCCATGTGTAATTCATATTCAAAATGTATTAGCAGAAATAGTTTTTTTTTCTATAAATAAAATGTGTTGTATTGGCCATTGTGTCTGCTTCATCTTTTACACGAAGAGGTACTATCTCTCCGTCTCGTTCTACACGCTCCATCTCCATCTACAACATCGTTTATGAATGAAAGTATCTGAACTATTTTCATACAAATTATCAGATATATATATATAAAAATATATAAGAAATATATAATTAATGAATTTTATTAATTTTATTATATAATTAATGATTTTTTATTAAAAAAAATTCATTAGCCGCCGGATAATTTCTGCTATAAATAATGTAATAAAATGTGTAAGTTGCAAGTATACGTTTATTTTTGTTTATGTTTATATATATATTTGTAAAAAAAAAATTTACAAAAAAAATTTGTGAAGAATTTTCGCGCATTATGCTGCTGAAAATTGATCAGTAAATACTTAAAGAAAGAAATTTAAAAATAGTTTTTCACAAACTAAATTCTAAAAAATCCTATAAATGTAGAATTAGAATTCTGAAAATATTAAAAGAAAAAATTAAATAAACCATTACAAGCAAAAAGAAAAATAAATAATGAAAAAAATATACATACATATATATATATTTGTATAAAGACATAAAGAAACATAATAGAAGCCTAAAACTTAAAAGCAAATTTTTATATACGTCCTGCGCTACAGCTGCAGGATTGAAATAAAATAGACTTAAAGCATCGAAAGTTAGTAGTAAATTGAAGTCAAAGCAAGGCAATTCCTCAACGATATTAATAATTGCAACCGTGTATAAAAGGTTAAACACAATACCTAAAGGAAATCAAAATTAAAATAAGAATTCATAGTAGTACAAACTCTAAAAATAAAAATGAAAATGAAAAAGGGAAAAAAATATACAAGATAATAAATATATAACAATATAAATTAATCTCCTTCTAATAAAACTCCAATTCAGAACTCATCAGGAGAAAATGAACTGAAGCCTCATAAAAGTCGATTAATATGTTTCGAAAACGTGTTTCGTTCTCCTGGTTCATTTGAGATCAAAACCCGAAAAAGGAATCTATTAAATTTTCATTTAAGACATTAAAATTCAT